>APFE030560855.1:158212-171690 GCA_000404065.3 Pinus taeda
AAGTAGGATAAAGTGCCTTGAGAAAAGCAATAAGAGGAATATCCAATTCAACCTTAGTGGATTTGATATCATGCATTATAGACTTTACTTCAGATGCAAAAGCAAGAGGATCATTATTTTGCAGTGCAAGAGTGAAGAGTTTAATCATGAGTTGAACAACTTCAAGTGCAGAATGTGAGTCATAGAGTTCTTTCAGCTTTTGTAAGGCTTCAAAGGCAATTGAATAGGACAAAATATGGCGACTCAGCTCTTCATTTACAGATGCTGCGATTAATGCATAAGTTTTGTTGCTTTTGTTTTCCCAAATGACGAGCTCTTTGTCTGAGGTAGGCTTTACTGGTTCATTGTCTCTGTCTCCGACACACACTCCTTTCCACAACTCATTGAAAATGAGGGTGTGTTTTATCATCCGAGACCATTCGGGATAGATCTCCTTGTCAGTGAGAACTATTCCCACCATGGATATGATTGAATGCATTCTGTAAAAAAAATTACTTTTGCTGATAGAAAAATACTTCTGCCAATATACAGTAAAATTGTACTCAAAAGGGCATTCTCAAAAGATTTCAAATCCACCATGTGACCCATATAAATCCATCATTATATAAATCCACCTCATATAAACCTCATATAAATCTCATGTAAACCTCATATAAATCCACCATATAAATCTCATATAAACCTCATATAAATGCACCATTATATATGTATATGCCATACGTCCCCTTTATATAAAAAACTCAATTACCATACGTCCCTTTGTATATATAATCTTTTCACCATTTAAAAAATGCCATTCGGTCTTCATAAAAGGGATTACAATTTAAAAACATTATTTAACGGCTTTCTCGGGTTCGTTACACTTGCAGATACTATCCTGAAAATCGAATGTGCACCAAGAAATTACCACAGAACATGCAGCCATTGTAAGGTCCAACAGCGCCCTCCATGCTTCTAAGTCAATTCGATTTCTGGCAGAATTTCTCAAACAAAAACTTGTTCCAAAGCATTCCACAAAGGTGAATTACGGATGCTTCATCCTTGCGGCCTCAGTCAATCGACTTTTTTTTTCTTGTACGTTTGAAAGGAGGAATGGGATGAAAATCCCTCTAAAATAGAGAAGCGCAGAGCAAAATCAAACCATGTGAGTTTGAATGCTTTGATACCTAGTTTGCAAAACAAATGAAACCATGGTTCAGAAAAGAGGGAAGGCGAGGCTATAAAAGGGATTCGTTGTAGATTGAGCAGCGGCAACAAGGGCAAATGCAAATCGAGTACGGAGCATACAAGGTAGGGTATCAAGTCTGCATCGATAATCACAATAGAACAGTTAAAATATAATCAAATCGAGGGGCCTATTTTCTTGACCCAAGCCGTGAATGTTCAATTGCAGATTTTCACAAGAGGGGCAGCGCAATATGCAGCGCTTTGACACCAGAGAACAGCCACACCAGAGAGTAGCGTAACAACGCATTCAATACAATACAGGGTATGTCAAAATGTTGCGCCAGACACTACAGAGGATATGGATGGGAAAGTTTCAGCATAGAATATGGCAGAGGAACAGTTCAAAAGAATTTTGGCAGCAGCGTACAGCGTACAACAAAGAACTGTGAGGGGACAGAGAGCAGTTGGCAGTGGACAGAGAGCACTGGGCAGTGGGAGTTACAACTATGTTGGGAGTTGGCTTTGATACCATGTCAGGCCAGGCAGTAACTCCATAAGGCAAAAATGATTCGTGTGTTATTCCATCAGGTAGGTCTTCATTATATACATGAGGGAGAAACTGTTCAGTTCGTCTCCTGATGACTGTTCATATTTCCTATTTATCTATTTACATAAATTCACCCAATCACAAGGATTAGAAGTCAACAAATATGTTTTAGCTACTTCTATTTATTGCTGCAATGTTCTGAGTTCAGAATTGGTTTCTAGTTACTGTTACTGTATTCTGGTTACATCATTCAGGGAAGTGATTGTTTGATTCAGTTTTTGGTTGATGCAAAGGAGATTGTTTGATGCAGATATATTTGTTGTTTGATTGATGTTATTGATGGATCCAGTTTGAAAATTTATGAAACGTGGTCCCTGAAAGAAAAGAGAAGGTTGTAGCCTTCTATAGGTCAGCACCTACGTACTAGTACATCAGCTAATACAAGAGCTAAGGGGGTTGTAGCTCCCTTCCAGGAGAAGTTGGAGAACGAGAGAAGGTTGTAGCCTTCTGCAGGTCAAAGCCTGCGTACTGGTATAAGACTGCACCAGTACAGAAATATTGTAAAAAGAAGTTTCTTATTAAAGGAAGATAGAAATGAATTGCAACAGGTGGTTTTCACCCACATTGGGTTTCCACCTTATATCTTGTGTTCATGTGTGTGAATGCATGTACTGTTTACTGCACTTGATTACTGTTTTATGGTTCTGATACACAAATTAAGATCAGCTAACTAAATTAGAAGTCTGCAAGATATACATGGTTTTCTTTAAACACAGTTGTGTATATACGCAGGTTTAATTAACAAAAGTAGCGTATATAAATTTGTTTATGAAAATGAAAAATTGTTAAATTGATAACACTGATTCACCCCCCCTCTTAGTATTATTTCCAACAGATGCAGTGCTGGGAGAAGGACCAGTAGCAACGCAGATGCAGAGGGAGTTGTCGTATAGAGGCAGCAGTGGCAGTGGCAGAACCATGGGCAGTAGTACAGGATACAGCAGTGCAGAGGATGGTGGGCAGCAAGCTTAGCATTAGCACAGGGACCAATGCCAAATGATCAGAGTAATACTCAATGAGGAGTATTGCTAGAGCACAGTCCTCGCTAAGATGGAGTGTTGATTTGGGGTAGCATCGGATGTGCTCTAGCCACGAAATTTGGTGGAGAGGTTGGGGCACATGAGATCTTCAATACCTAGAAGGGTTTGGGCAGATTCAAAACAGTTCAAGAGATATTAAAATAATTAATATTTTTAATGGAGTCCCTGAGTCTAAACTTAGGGAAAATAAAATATTAATGTGTATTAATATGAAACTGTGTTAGAATGGTCCAAAAGACATGGATCAAGCTAAATCTAATCTTAGCCGTTGATTAGGGACTTAATCTCAACCATTGATATGTCAACGGGAAAAGTATAAGAGGAGGCTTGAGGGTCACTTAGAGAATACACCAAAGTGATCAGCCATTCTATTCTCTAGAGCAAGGTTTGCTAAGAGATATAGAATTAATGATCGGGAGATGCAGCTGAGGGGCATTGAGTACAAAGAGACAGAGAGGCAGGGATAGTGCCAGAAGAGCAATGTAGTAGCCAAGGAGAGTGACATAGAGCCAGCCAAGGCTCATGCAGGGCCATGCAGAGGCAACCGGGAGCTACATAGAGCCTCAGAGAGGCCAGCGTTGCTGACACAGAGGGCTAGAGGGCTGATGAAGGGCATCCCAGGGCTAAAGCAGACCCATCCGAGGTGACGAAGGGCCAGCGTGAGGCAGAGAGGGGCTGACACAGGGTCAGCGTGAGACAGAGAGGGGCTGACGCTAGGGTTTCTGGGGCAGATTTGTGCTAAGTAGTTGCCGGAAGGATTATCCAGGGTTTCAGCCAGAAGATTTGTCAGAAACTGAGAGGTATTACTGCCAAGGAAATTCTCTGTTGAGTAGGCCAGTTTCGACACCCACATTGTACTCTGATATTGCTTAATAAGAAAACCCTCAGATAGCTGCACCGGTTTTCCCACATTGGGTTTTTCCGGGGACATTAGTCCAAAAATAATGGTGCCATGTGGCGTGTTTGTTTCTGTTTCTTTTATTTGATGATCTGTAATATGTTGAACATGCACTAGTGTTTATTTTCAGTATTTACATTGTAAATAACAAGTAGGTAGGAATAAATCAGATAAAGTGCATGGAGAGTTTCTAACTAAGTAAACCTAGAAACTTAAACAAATCGCACTAATGAATCATTGTACTGGAAGGTGAGGAGAACATTGGATCTTTATACAGGATTGCAGGTGGGTTTACATCTTGGACTTGGCCTCCCTATACAAGATCCAAGCCCTCTAGAGGATCACATTGGCATTTGTAGGGTGAGCATTGAGAACCATGGGCCTCCATCCATCAAGAGCATTGATTGCCACACCATGGGCTTCTTTAGCACCACCATTTGCCTGCTCATGCCCCAATTATTCAGAGATGATGATGCACTTGGATCACATTGCCCTAGCCAACTACTCATTGCACTTGACACTTGGCAGTAGTTCCAAGGCCCATAGGAGGTTATGTCTTTCCTAAGAATTCATGGGAGGGCATGTGTCATGTTCCAGCCCTCATTGATAGAGCATCGACTTTATCTTTAACAACTTGGAGACCCATGAAACCTATTTCAATCCCACAAAGCCCAAATAGGGATTTGGAGATGTTTTGTAGCATAAGGAGGGCATACCCCTCTTCATCATGATTTTTGAGGCCCTCTCTCTCATTCTTAGCACACGAGGCCTCAATGTTGCCCCTCTAGGCCTCCTCGCATGCATGATGTTAACCTTACGTGGGCCTACGAGGGAAATTTGATTTACTTTTTGAGCTATCATAGTTGGCTTGTAACCATGGGTGGGTTACTTAGCACATTAGGAACAAAAAGGGGCTTTGTCTTTTAAATTTTTGAACTCTTGTGTCTTGTATAAATAGGTGAGAGATGTTCTCACCTCAATTCATCATCGCTTGGATTTTCGGCCTCCTTGAGAGAATTCAGACCTATAGTTATGGATGGTTTTTGGAGATTTTCGGATGATTTTGATGTTTGTATAATATGACTATCTTTATTGGAGCTTCCATTTGGCATTGTTATTGATGGATATGTTCTTCATTATCTAGTATGTGCTCTTTTATGGTGAATTTCTGATTTTGTTAATGTTTAATGCATGAAATATTATGTCACAGTTATTAATGTGCCCTAATTAATGAAATATTGTTTAAAGATTGTAACTATTGGGAAATTTTGAATGTATTATCCATAGATAGTGAACGAATGAATGCTCCTAGAGGATATATTACATTTGCATCCTTGAAACTCCATTAACAAGTGTTACCAAAGTTAAATATCTAAAGGTGGCCTGTAGTTGCCTCCATTAGGGCTAGTGAAGTTGTTTCTTTAGGTCTCATTGAAGAACGAGTTGCCAAAATTAAGATTTTCCTTGACTCCATAGCCTCCCAATGGTTAGGCATTGATCTTGAATCCTTGGTGATCACTTTAATATTAAATGTCATCTCTCTTTTCACCTATTTTCCTTGTCCCTTTAAGGATAAGGAGGCCTCTCTAGGGCTAGGTGCAAAATCTACTAGAGGAGGACGTTTTGAATTTCTTTTGGATAGAACTCTTCTTTAGTGTCTCCTCTAGTGATTCTCAAGTTTTGGTGAGTTTCCCAAGGTGGAATCTATGGAAATTTGATGCCCTAGCCATCACATCAAGAGGGAACCCTAAAAGTTAATCCTTCAACTTGGGAATTCCTTTGAAGGCATTTGCTTTAGTGCTCGTTGGAGTAAATCATCAATTTTCTTTTCTCTTTCTACCTTGACCTTTGATGAACTCGTACCTCGCTGGATATCTCAAACTAAGGTCTCGTGTAGCTTCCTTTCAAAGGGGTTTTCCGTGGAAAGCCTTACTAGCTTCTCTAAAGCTCTCACTTTTGTTGAACCTTTCCATTGAACGAGCCACCTTCCCTCACTTCAAACCTACCAATGATACATAATCTATCACAAGTTAGTTATACTAGGACTCTTTCTGTCGGTGAAAATCCAAGAAGAGTAGGGCACTTAGGCTGTGGTGATAGTGGGCCTCTGTCCCATAGTGTTGTTGTGCCCTCTTTTTGCCTCTTTACAAGTCCTGCTAGTTTGTGTTGCAATAGGCCCAACTACGGAAAATGCATTTACAACATACCCTGGATCTGACCCAGTTGATCAAGCCCTAGATTTGTCCTTGATCTGCTTGGCTAACTAGGATCTCCATTGTTGTACCCCCACACCTTCCCTAAACCTGGAACACCTGAGTATCACAATCCTCACTTCAAAAACTCTCTTTCTCAATGTCTTATTCCAGTGTATGGTGTGTTTTTTCCTCTCCATAAGACTACTTTTATAAGTTTACAATGATGTAATGTCCCTTTCTAATTAATTTCCCTAAAGGGGACAAAATAGTGTATCCAACCCCAAAGGCTATAGTCATTGATAAAGGGTGGAAACCCATTATCCAATGTTTTGGGGAAACATTGAGTAAATTCGGGGTAGTTAGGCAAAAAATCCCAAAGTAGGGGTCACACTTATAATCCCTCACATTAGATTAAGGAAAAGAAACCCCCATGAGGAATCTATAAATAAAGTAAAAATAGAATCATTTTATCATCATTGATTTGGATTGGAATATCTCTATTTCCTTGGAGTTGTGGCTCTGACGGTTTTAAGACCCTTTTCCCTTGATTAGTTTCGGTTGAGATGATCCCGCCCTAGCTAGTTCATTTCTATTTCTCTAATTTTCAATTCTTTCATCTAGTTTTCAACATTCAAGGAGAAAAATTCGTAAGTTATTTTGCTTCTCACTTATGTAGCATAGAACAACGAATATTGGAAGAGCAACAAGTCAATTATCTAATTAGGGCGATGTCCCTTCTCCAATCCTATGTGCAACGAATCAAGAGGTTTCTCTGTGGCAGAGCGAAGTCTGGACCACTCAGAGGAAATCAAGTGTGGGTTTTAACAGCCAATCCTGAAAAAGCAAAGACTCCAGTCAAGGTTCCATCTACGGGTTCTGGTTCCTTAGGTCCGTAAGGATTTATTCTAGCTCTATTTCCAAATAGTGAAATGAAACTGTGCAACAGGGCTTTTCTGGTGGATCCTATCTTAGTTGTAGCAGCGGAAGAATTTGTGTAGCGGTCGACGAGATAAAAAAAGATTTCCCGTGACTAATGATAGCCGCATGAAGATTAGACAAGAGTTTTGTGAGCATAACTGCAGAAGGGTAGGGAGACCAGAATTAACCTTCCTAAACTCGTGTTGAGTAATGCACGACACCCTCACGCAATCGCAAACAAGTTGGAATACACATTGAACAAGGATCAAGTCATTTAGTTGGCACAAAGTCAAGGTTGTTCAGAACAATGTGAAACCATAGTGAAAGGCAACGACAAGTCGGGGGCACTATTGAAGCCATCGAAGAAACAAGTCCAATTTGAGCAATTTCCTTAAACTACAATTAGTCTTGTAAAGTAGGGTTCGATTATTGTTGTGAATGTATTAAAACTACCCCTGTTTGTATTGAAGGAATGCCACTGTTATGAAGGTTGTACAACCAGGTTTCTAGTGTAATAGCCCATTAGTTTGAAACTAATGTGAACTATTGATGCATTATAAATTCTAATGTTGACAACATTGTTGTGTATTCTCTCTTCTTGAAATTGAAAGAATACTGTGAAGAATAGTAGAGTTTATCTTCTGAATTATTTTAACTCTAAGGGTCAAAAATTACCTAGGAACACTACAATTGAGCTAAATCCATAACCCTAATCTCCAAAGTGATCGACAAACAAGATTAGATCTCACGTCACTTGAAATCAACAGTTGAGATTAAAACATAATCACTAAAGTAAATACTTTATTTTTCCTAAGTTTCTTAAGCTCAATAGCCAACATAATTAATTATGTGTTTTTCCTAAGTTACACTTAGGTTGTGTGTTAATTTTAGATAACAATGCTATATTCTATGCTTGCAACAATTACTTCAATATCCTTTTATTAGCGCAATAGCAATTTCCACTTTAATTTCCAATAGCGATCACATTAACCATTAATTCACATTGAAAGTAAATGTAGATAGAACATGAACAATAAAATGCAGAAGACAAGCCAAGACCTTGAAAAATTGCACATCTATGGACTTGACTTCAAAAGAAAAATCTCCTTGACCAAATTTAGTGATCATTAGGTCAATTTTGGTCCTCTCGAAAAGAGGAATTCAATCCAATAATCATCTTCTTCAAATGAGCTTCCCAAAGTGGAATTTGGCCCTAGCTGCACATTTTAACACTCTCTCTCAGCTAGGGAGAATTCGACCTGCCAATATCCATCATCATGCCATTTGAATCATCATGTATTGTCTCTGCATCTCGTCTCGTTTCTGTTGAAGATTGATATAGATAATAAGAAGGATCGATCGAGAGTGAATCACAAGACCTTACCACTCTCCACTACTGAAAGTCAATCCACATAACCAGGGGTATAGCCCCAATCGAACTTGATTCTGAGGGATCAAGTTGTTGAACATCATGCATCCTAGACATAGGGAGTACGACAATACACAATGCGTCCATCTGTAGTGCTATAGTCCCTAACCACTATTCCCAACTCATTGGCCAAATGAGTGGTAATTCCCAAGAGTCCCAGACTACAAGGGTAGGATGTATGTTGGGGTATTCACAGGAGAAGGTGAACCACTCATCCTGGTCATATGCCATAAGAGAAGCCAAAGCACTCATCATATGCATATATCATCAGCCATAAGGGAAGGTGAACCACTCACCCTATACTCTCATATATCATCATGGGGTATTACAAAGGAAGGTGAACCACTCACTGTGTATACAGCGCAACTATAGGAGAAGGTGAACCACTCACCCTATGGTCGCACATAGCTCCAAGAAGTAATCCAAACCCCTAGGAGCTCCCAAAGCTCAATGTTCAACTCAAGCGGGACCATCATGGGAGGGTCCTTCCACAACTCCAAGTCTCTCTCGAAAGGCTAAGAACTTGACCTTCCCCAAGGGCTTCGTGAGGATGTCAGCAACCTGTTTATCAGTCCTAATGTGATGAAGTTGTATTGCTCCCCATTGTACCACATCCCGTATAAAGTGTTACCTCATATCAATATGCTTAGAGTAGTCGTGGAGCATGAGATTCTCTAAAAGGTGAATCCCACTTTGATTGTCGCAATAGATAACGATGGTATCCAGCACATGCTCAAATAGCTCACTGAAGAGCTTCCTCAACCAAATAGCTTCACAACAGGCCATACTAGCTACAACATATTCGGCCTCAACAGTGCTTAGAGCAACTGATTCTACTTCCTACTCATCCAAGAAATTGAAGCAAATCCCAAAGAGAAGCAACGCCTTGATGTGCTCTCTCTATCCACCACACTACCAGCGCAATCAGCATCAGAATATCCATGTAGCCTCAAATTCCTAGCAATGTATCTTAGATCATAGTTGATAGTGCCATAAAGATATCTTAAGATATTCCTTGCAACAACCCAATGTAAGTGATGAGGCTCAACCATAAATTGACTCAAAGTATTTACAACAAAGCGTATGTCTAGTCAGGAGTTTACCAAGAACATCAAGGCTCCCACAAGTTGTCTATATTAGAAGGATTTGCTAATTCGGGACCAGCAGCACTTCCACATAGCTTCTTGAAGTTGAGTTCAATATACGGACTTGCATTCTACCATCCCACCTCTTTCTAACAGCTTCACAACGTATTTTCCTTGAGAAAGGAAAATCTCGCCTAGCTTTTGCCAAACCTCCAAGCCTAGGAAGTAATGCATCAGTCCTAGGTCTATCTCAAATTTTGAAAGTCAACTCCCTCTTACATTGATAAATGAGAGGGTCTACACCAGTGGTTGTTCCAAGTATCTTGTACTTCAAACCCATGTGGTTGTTCCAAGTATACTTCCTCCTTGAGTTGAGCCATGCAAGAAGGCAGTTTTGACGTCCATTTGATGTAGGCTCCATCCTTGATTGATAGTAAGAGAAATTATAGATCGGATAGTGGTATATCCATCAACCAGTGCAAATATTTCGTCATAGTCCACTCCTTCCCTTTGAGAGAAACCTCGAGCTACGAACCTTGCCTTATACTTTTCAGCACTTCCATTAGCTCCATGTTTTATCTTGTAGATCCATTTAGAAGTGACCACAGATTTGTCCTTGGGTCTAAGAACCACTTCCGAGACATCATTTCATGATTGATTCATATTCCTCATTCATCGCATCTTTCCATACTTGGTGCTTTACAACTTCTTCAAATGTGCAAGGTTTAGCTTGAATAATAGTACTCATCATAGCAAAGTACTCTTTATACCTGTTCATCTTCTTACTTTCATGAAATGTCCCTCTTGGAGCAGTATGCTTTTCAGCATCTTGAAGTGTATCCTTGAGCCATAGAGGTCTTTTCCTTGGAGTAGAGGGATCACCAGGAGGTGGATAAAGAGGATCCATCAAGCCATCAACATCGGGCATAAGCTCATCCATCAGTGGTTCTTCATATTTTTCGACACCATGATCATCATCCTTTATTGAGATAGGGAGATCTCTGGCTTCTCTGAGGGCAGTGTCTTCATCAAAGGTAACATCTCTACTTACTTCCACATCTCTTTGACCAAGTACATAAATTTTGTATGCCTTTGAATTTTCACTGTAACCTTTCTTCTCTGAAGCTTCCAACTTATTCCTTCTCTTTAGGCACATGAAAATACACAGGAAAGCCAAAGATTCTATAATGAGAAACATCAGGTTTCTTACGAGAGAAGACTTCTTTTAGTGTCTTGAAATCCAAAGCTTGATGAGGGCTTCTATTTTGAACATATATGGCAGTGTTGGCAACTTCTCCCCATAAGAATTTCGGTAGACCTTGATCATAGATCATGGCACGGGTGGCTTCCATAATCGTTTGATTCTTTTTTTCAACAACACCATTTTGCTCAGGAGTGTATGGAACAGTTGTCTCCCTCTTAATGCCAGACTCTCTACAAAAGTCATTGAATTCATTTGATTCATATTCGGTTCCATTTTCAATCCTCAACATCTTGATCTGCTTCTCTGTTTGATTCTCCACCAATGCTCTGAAAGAACGAAATGATTTGAACACTTCTTCCTTCTTCAATAAATAAATCCATGTTTTGCAGGAAAAGTCATCCACAAAAATTGCATAATATGTGTATCCTCCTAAAGAGGTTACAGGCAAGGTACTAGACATGTCAGAATAGACCAACTGAATAATATCAGTTGTTTTTCTTTCACTAGAAGGGAATGGTCCCTCTGTATGTTTCCCAGCTGCACATCCCTGCCAAACTCCTTCATGGTTAATGTTGAACTCGAGCATCCCTATGACCATCTTCCTTACCCCAGGCAAGGCTTTGTAATGTAAGTGGGCAAATTTCTAGTGCCAAAGTTCCAAAAGGACTTCAACAAACTTGATAGATACCATCAACCCTAAATCCAAGAGTAAAAGCATCTGTAGGGTTTCTATGCCAAATACGTGCCTTTCCATCAATGAATGTTTACCTTGAATCCTTTATCTTCCATCGCAGAAATAGATAGCAAGTTCTTTTTCAAATCGGGCACATACAACACTTTCTGTAGATGTATGGTTTGACCATAATTCTAGTGAAGAGTGACAGTTCCTATCCCTTTCATGGAGTAGGTGGCATTATCTCCAAGTATAATCTTTAGATTAGTTTTCTTCTCAACTAAATTTAAGAGAGCCTCCATGTATCCAGTGAAATGCCTTGAGGCTCCACTATCAATTAACCAATGATCCAAAGTATCTAGAGGAGAGGCAGTAGATAGAACTCATCTTGTTTTTCTACAACATTACTTTCATCATACCCGGCATTTCGTGTCCTCTTGGGAGGTCGGTTATTTCCTTCTTGAGCAACGGGAGCATTCCTCTTTCCGTTGTTGCTATACCTGTTGTTCCTTTGATTGTTCCCGCTTTTGAAATTGTTGTTGTTGTTATTGTCATCCCTTGGACGATCTTTCTTGTGAGGACACTGTCTAGCATAGTGGTTGAACCTGTTGCAATTGTAGCATCTTCCTTTGTTTCTTCCTTTGAATCCCTTCTTATATCCTTGAACCTGTCTCCTTAGACCAACACCATTCTCCTTCTTTCCATGTGCAGAGAAAGTTGTCGGTTCATTTCTATTGTTGGATTTATCTCTCTCCATCATTCTTGTCTCCTCTTGAGTGCACCTAGCCAATAACTCATCAAAACCAGGTATCATGTCATTGTTGAGAATGGTAGTGACAAATATATCCCATGATCTTGAAAGACCTCCAAGAGCAATGAGAGTGAACTCCCTATCAGCAATAACTTCGCCAATAGACAGAAGGTCATTCTTGATTTGAGTTATTTTCATGAAGTAGGATTGGATAGACTCCCCTTTATCCATCTTGATATCCTTCAACTTGTTCTTGAGAAAGAGAATTTGACTTGCATTGTTCACTTTGAACATCCCAAACAACTTATCATAAATTTCCTTAAAAGTTCCTAAATCAGAAATATAGGCAACCAAATGCTTTCAAATGGAGTCAATCAAATTTTTCTTAGCTTTGACCTCATCTTTTCTATACTTTGTTTTACCAGCAGCAGGTGCATTTAAAAAAGGCTCCACCACTTTTCCCTGCACATAGTCCAATACTTCATGCTCTTCCAAAGTCAGGTCCAAAGTCATCTTCCATGCATGATAGTCATACTTGTCCTCAGTGTTGAAGTAAGATGTAGAGGCCATGGAGACTTGTCAAATATTCTTTATCCAACAGATATCTTAGTGAATGCTTTGCTCTCTCTTGCTTGGGCTTGTCCTCATCTGGGCTTTGATACCATGTTAACTTTAGATAGCAATGGTATGTTCTATGCCTACAACAATTACTTCAATGTCATTTTATTAGCCCAATAACAATTTCCACTTTAATTGCCAATAGCAATCACATTAACCATTAATTCACATTGACAGTAATTGTAGATAGAACATGAACAATAAAATGCAGAAGACAAGAGAACACAAGAATTTGGCTCATCCTAGGGAAAAACCCCAAGATGGGGAAAACCAATTTGATCATCCAAAAGCACTGTCCAAATGCCAAACAAACAGTGCAACTAAATATGCAATTTCTGCACTCTCTCAACAGCAATCAAACTGCCCTAACCAGTGGTCAACTGTGGTCAACGCAGCAGCAAAATAGTCCCTCTTGAGCTCGGTTAAAGTCAAAGTAGCTCGGCCTTCTGTGCCAGAATATGCGGCCTGCCCAAACAAAGATTCTCCACAAAAATCACAGTCAAAACAAGTCAAATAAGCCTCCGTCAATGCTGGTCAAATCTAGCTAAAACAGAGACTCAACTCCCAGTCAAATTGACCTCCAAAAGCTTGCATGAGTGAGATGAAACAAGCCGCCTGTGATTTGTATGACCCAATCAAATGAGGAGAGAGAAGAATGATGTGATGAATGTGCCAAATGAGGTTGGAGGTCTCTTCTATTTATATGCATTGGAGAAGGATCAATTTGTCCAACTTGACCCCAAGTCGACCTTGACAAATTGCAATGTTTGACCAAGACTCTAGGACGAGGAGACGCAGGGGCGGGGAGACGCACAAAGGAGACGTGTGGGAGTACCCTCAAATTTTAGGGAAAATTAGGGGGGACGGGGGGACGTCAGGGTATATAATTTGTT
>APFE030560855.1:174660-205820 GCA_000404065.3 Pinus taeda
CTGGGGGACGCGTCCCCGTGGAACACTGCAAATTGCACATGTGTGGACTTGACTTCAAAAACATATTTCTCTTTGACCAAATTTAGTGATCTTTAGGTCAATTTTGGTCCTATGAAAAAGAGGATTTCAGTCCAATAATCATTTTCTTCAAATGAGCTGCCCAAAGTGAAATTTGGCCCTAGCCGCACATTTTAACACTAAGTTACAATAGCAACTTACCCAATACTTGAACAAGTGTCCCAAGCAGACTTTGGGTGATTTCTGCGCACTTGGACAATTAGGCCTGTGCAGAAGTACCTGCCCGAGCTACAAATATCAACAAGCCCCTAGTCTAGTCAGTGTGGGTGCCTTGTAAGCTCTAGGTGTATGCATGGCTAGTGATGTATTAAGTCCTTCCTACCAAGACTTCATTGTCTAAAAGCAGCCTCTCTAATGGTATGTTTCCATTCTTGCCTCCAATCAGAAGCAATTAAGCGTTTATTATGGGACTGTCCTTTTTTCAGGTCCTATAGGGATTACATATAGTCAGAACAGGCAACTAATCTTCAAGGGAGTTTCCATTGGTGTACAGATTTCTTTGGTGACACCAAGTTCTTAGTCCACCCTTCCCTGAGTGGTATTTGGTGCTGTTTGAGACTCATGGCTCTGTTTCCTGTTTGAAACCTCAACACAGATATGTTAGCTCTTTGGTTGCCTTTTGTCTTAACCGAAGAGTGGAAGTATGCATGCAGTTTTTGGCAAAAGGTTTTTTGTTGATCAAGAATGCCAAAATGTTAGAGCCCACTGCCTATTCAGATGTTATTTCCATTCTTATAGCTTTAAGGAAGATATGTAAATATTAAATACCATTATATATACTCTTCTGCTTTCTTTTTTTCTCAATGTACATATATTTATGTAATAGTATTTTACCAAAAGAAAAAACAAATGCAATGGAATGGACAAATTATTTAGACAACACTCACTTATGTCATTTGAAACTATGTAAGAGTGACCACACAATTTGATATTAATACATGTAACAAATTCATAAGAAAAAAATTCCATTTATTTAATAAACTTTTATCCACGTGTGCCTCAATCTACACCTAGATAGAGGAAGTTACAATACACATGATTTTGGAAATACATAAATGTCACACTGCAAGGACTTCAAATATGAAAAATGCCTTTGCAATCCATCGGATAATATTGTCAATTCTTCTTACCAAACACATAGTAGAAGTCATCCGCAACTACATCCTTTGCCAAGTTCTTGATATATAAAACAGGAGTTGGATTCCCAGGAGTATAATTCTGCATAATATAATCAGCATAATCAGCATTATGTCTATCTTCAGTTGTATGTATCTGAGATTGAGTTAACCAATTTTACGATATGGACATTATTGCTTCAGTTACATGAAATGCTTTTGTAATGAAGAATTTCTATCTATAGAAGTGTGCATGAAACACATTCTAATTATACGTAGTGTTTCAACTTGAACAATACCTTGCTTAAAAAAGAATTTCCATTTATCTGAAAACATACTCTGTTATTTTGCAGTTGAAAAAGAATACTCTGTTATCTTAATGTTATTCCACAGACACACACTTCAGTTTAGAAAAAGAATTGCCATCATGAAGAGAATCTACTCTATTCCTTCAACATATCTAGATAGAGACTATGTTGCCAGGAAACGTGGGTTCGGGGACGGGGATAGGGATGGGTACGTCACTTTTGAAACAGGGGTGCGTGGGTTTGTCAAGGGTAATATTTAATTTAATATATTATTTATTCTAATAAAATTATAATATACATTGAATTTGTATATTTTCCAACTTTAACATGAAAAATAAAATAATTATGATTTAAACTTTAAAGATTTAAACATGCACATCATTGAACATTCAACATTCACATTGGAATTTCAAAATTTCTAGTTTGATATTGCAAAATTCCCAACTAAGAAATATCCCAAAATGTCACTGGATTTTCTGAGTTAAGTATGTTTTTTGTGTGTCATTTCGTCAAACACTTCAATGGCATGCTGCTGTAGGTGTAAATTTTTGCTTGTTCAATTTATACATCAGCATATTGGGATAAGAAGGTATAATTAGATTGCAATCAGCAACTAGAATGACACCTTATGCTCAGAAATAACACAGATTTCTGATATAAATCCCCCCTTGGTAACCTCCCAGATGTACCCTGTAAATTTCTGAATTTTTGTAGTTTACTTCAGTGAATACTTTCGTCAAATAGTTGGTCTACTAACTACTGTAGATGCCTTCCTAGGTTCTTATTACATAAAACCACAGGAAACTGAAATAGACGCTAATGAAATTGCTTCAGAATATCATATTTGCATTTATATTGAACTCAACCAGTATCAAAGACACTAATGTTCACACTGACAGTCAGTAACTACTCTCTCATTGAAATATAACTTCAGGAATTACACAGAAATCTTTATACACCCATATTCATTTCAGGGACTTAGTAATTTGTGCACATTAAAACACAGTGGAGAGGGGAACCTGGCATATACACCCTCAAATAAATCTGCAATATCATGTCTGCTCCAGCATTAATTTATAGTGGCCGAACAAGCTACAGCAATTAGCAGCGGTCATTATTTCAACAGCGTCCTGCATAATGATTGACCCTGAGATAGCATGCAATCCCACAGTGAAGCTACAGCAACAATAAAGATGGAAAATGCCCTTCCACCTCCTCAATACAGCTTCCAGAACTCGTGGTCATACACAGCAGCAGAGTACAGCCTCCTAAGAATTCGTTTCATGGCCAGATTATGAAGTACGACCTCCTTGTACAGTGCTTCATCCCTTACAGCCCATACGCTCAAGACATTGAGTAACACACAGCCCAAGAGGAAGGGAAACTCGACCACAGTGAAAGATACTCCTAACCATGACTAAATATTAGAGCTGCCTCTCAAAAGGAGAGCTTGAACCACCAGCATCTTCAGATATTCTCCATGCAGTGAACAGCACCTTAAAAAAACAAACTGGACCTCTGCTTGGCTAGGGGGCTCGATTTCCAAGGCTCAGATTCAAGCTTGTGTGCTCAGACTTTCATGAAGTTCTTCTACCTGCCAAAACGATATAGAAATACCACCTAATCTCGTAAAATTAACTGATAGAACTTGGATACCTCAGTTTTTCTTGCAAATCTCATTCTCCATTGAAGCTCTATGGTGAAATCTGAGTGACTTCACTCTTAGACCAGGGGGTATCGTCGCAACACCGAAGTTTGCTATGGCAGCTAGGGCTCCATATTGATTTGGGGTAGCATCGGATGTGCTCTAGCCATGAAAATTGTTGGAGAGGCTAAGGCAAATAAGATCTCCAAGACCCAGAAATGCTTTGGGCAGAATATAACCAGTTTGGAAGATATTAAAATAATTAATATTTTTAATGGAGTTCCTAAGTCTAAACTTAGGAAAAATAAAATATTAATGTGAATTAATATAAAATTGGGTTAGAATTGTCCAAAAGTCATGGATCAAGCCAAATCTAATCTTACTCGTTGATTAGAGATTTAATCTCGGCCATTGATGGACCAACGAGAAAAGTATAAGAGGAGGCTTGAGGGTCAGTTGGAGAACACACCGAGAGAGATCAAGAACTCAATTTTCTAAAGTAGGGTTTGTTGAGGAATTTGAGTGAAGTGATCTAAGTTGCAGCTGAGGGGCAGTGAATACATCGCAGAGAGGCAGAGTTAGTACCGGGGAGATCAGCGCAGAAGCCGAGAGAGGTTGACACAGAGGCAGCTAGAGGCCACGCAGAGGCAGCCAGGAGCTGTGTAGAGCCAGAGATGGCCAGCATATGAGACGTAGAGGCTGACGCAGAGCCCCAAGAGGATGACGTTGGGCCAGATAAGCTGACGCAGAGCACCAAGAGGCTGACGCTGTGCCAGATAAGCTGACACAGAGCCCCAAGAGACTGACATTGGGCCAGATAGGCTGACACTGGGCTAGATAGGCTGACGCTGGGCTAGAGAGGCTAACGCGGGCCTTAGAGGCAGCATTATGAGATTTTCGTGGGACAGATTGTAGCTGGAGAGCTGGATAGTGTGACGCAATCCCTACTAGAGTGACGCAGAGCAACAGAAGCTGCATTGTTGTTGTGGGATCGTTCATCCAGTGATTTAGTCGAAATATCTGTCTCCGACTAAGAGGTACTACTGTCGAGGGCATTCTCTGTTGGGTGAGCCATTTCTGGCACCCAAGTTGTATTCTGAAACTGCATAATAATAAAACCCTCTAAATAGCTACACTGGTTTTCCCGCATTGGGTTTTTTCGGGGACATTAGTCCAAAAACAACAATGTCACTTGTGTGTTTGTTTCTTTCAGTTGATAAATTGTATGTGTTGATACTGTACTTGTATTTATTTTCAGTATTTACATGGTACATAACTTGTTAAGTAACTGAACAAGTAGGAAGAAATAAACCAAATAGTACAGGAAGAATTTCTAATGGATAGACTTAGAGATTCCAACATGGTATCGGAGTGTGGTTGCAGATCGCAGGATAACTAAAGGCGTCAGCCGAGCAGAGCAGCAGTAGCAGAATTAGTTGTCCCGAGTGACAAAAGTTGTTCCTAGCAAAACGCAGCAAGGAAGGGGTGACGCAGAAAGCCTGCATCATCAGTTCAAGCCAGGATAAGGATCATCGTTGAGGCAGAGAGGAGCAAACCTGACCTGTGCAGTGCCTAGTCATCTTTCTCAATCAAGAAGGACCGACTCTTTGGCCAGGAGGTGCAGATTTTGCTGGTGTCGGGATTGCGCAGAGCCTAAAGGCTCTAACCTTCAAATTGTTGGGGCATAGAAGGCTGTGGGTAAGTTGCGGAGAGAAGCTGGTGGGGTACTACGGTCAAAATAGTACCTAACAGGCAAGACCAAGGAGGAGGAACTTGTTGTTGCGGATTTCTAGCCAAGAAATTTGGATCAGTGATGCAGTTGCACAAACGATTAGAGTGGGGGCATCTTGACATTGGCAGAGGGATTTCTAGAAGGGAAATCGGGGCTCAAAGGGAGTCAAACCGAGAACTTCCAGACGGGAAGTTGAGAAACTCAGCAGGAGTCGATCAAAGGACTTCCAGGAGGGAAGTAGAGAGACTCGAAAAAGTCGAAAGAGGAGCAACGAAATGGCAGTGAATGGGTTAATAGATCAAGATAGACTGGACGGAGCTTCGAACTTTGTAGTCTAGAAGGCCAGGATCTTGTCCATTCTAGACAGGTATCACATTAAACACTTCGCCTTGAAAACGATAGCAATCCCTGTTGACCCAGCTGAAAATGAGAAGTACGAGGAGGCAATGGCCAAGGCTAAGTGCATCATTCTTGAAGGGGTCAAGGATCATATGGTACCACATATTGCCAAGAAAGGCACGTCAAATGAGATGTGGGATGCCCTGACGAAGTTGTATCAGCATACTTCCATGCAGAGGAAGATGCTTCTAGAAAATCAGCTGTGGTCATACCAAATGCGGAGGGGAGAGCCAATAGTGTTGATTTGTGGTAGCATCGGATGTGCTCTAGCCAAGGAATTTGGTGGAGAGGTTGGGGCATATGAGATCTCCAATACCCAGAAAGGGTTTGGGAAGATTCTAAACAGATCAGGAGATATTAAAATAATTAATATTTTTAATGGAGTCCGTACATCCAAACTTAGGGAAATTAAAATATTAACATGGATTAACATAAAACTGTGCTAGAATGGTCCAAAAGACATGGATCAAGCCGGATCTAATCCTAGCCATTGATTAGGGACTCAATCTCGGTCGTTGATATGTCAATGAGAAAAGTATAAGAGGGGCTTGAGGGTCACTTGGAGAGTACACAAGAGTGATCAGTCATTCTATTCTCTAGAGCGGGGTTTGCTAAGAGAGATAGAATCAGTGATCGAAGTTGTAGCTGAGGGGCATTGAGTACAGAGAGACTGAGAGGCAGAGATAGTGTCGAGAGAGCAGCGCAGGAGCTAGAGAGAGTCACGCAGTAGCAGCCAGAGCTCACGCAGGGCCACTCAGAGGCAACTGGGAGTTGCGGAGTGCTTCAGAGAGGCCAACGTTGCTGACACAGAGGGCCAGAATGCTATTGCAGGGCCTCCTGAGGCCGATGCAGACCCATTCAGGGTGACGCAAGGCCAGCGTTGAGTCGAGAGAGGCTGACGCAGTGCAAAAAGGCAGACACTAGGGTTTCTGGGGCAAATTGGAGCTGAGGAGCTGCCGGAAGGTTTATCTGGGGTTTCAGTCGAGACATTTGTCTCAAACTGAGAGGTATTACTGCCAAGGAAATTCTTTGTGGGGTAAGCCGGATTTGGCACCCAGATTGTACTCTAAAATTGCTTAATATGAAAACCCTCAGATAGTTGCACTAGTTTTTTTCCCACATTGGGTTTTTCCGGGGACATTGGTCCACAAATAACGGTGTCATTTGGTGTGATTGTTTCTGTTTCCTTCAGTTGTTGATCTGTAATATGTTGAGCATGCACTAGTGTTTATTTTCAGTATTTACATTGTAAATAACTTGTTAATTAACGGAACAAGTAGGTAGAAATAAATTAGATAAAGTGCATGGAGGGTTTCTAACTGGTAGACTTAGAAACTTCAACAGATAGATATCTTCCTCGGGCAATTGACAAAGATCCGGGACCCGCTGACTTCCATATGGGCCATGCCAGATGAAAAGATGTTGGTGAGGACCACACTGAACGTAGTCTCAGAGGACTGGGAGGTATTTGTCCAGAACTTACTGGCTAGGTCAAACCTTTCAGATTGGGAGCAACTGTGGACGCCTCTTTGTCAAGAAGAGATCAGATGGCTAACCAAGGCAGGGAGTAGTGGAAAGGGGATCAGAATCAAGAAGGAGGAAGAGGAGGATGATGCCCTAGCATCTACAGGAAAGCAAGAGAATAGGAAGAAGAAGGACCTCTCCAAGGTTAGTGCTTCCACTGTGTGGAACTGGGTCACTATGCAAACCAGTGTCCAAGGAAGAAGAGCAAGGGAGAGGCTTCTGAGACAAAGGCAACGCCAACAAGAGCGGAGAAACAAGTGGAGACAGATGACAATTGTGCCATGAGTGTTCATCTGCCATTTGAGAGAAAGTGGGGAGACATCGAGTTGTAGTCAGACGAACTACAGGCGATGAGGGGTAGGATCCTTGAGGTACCTGTTGACCAATACGTGTCAACTACCCATAGCAGTACACCCGCTTTTTCACTAAAGGGATATCGCCTGATCTACGTGTCCGTGTCATTCGACTATCATCATCAGCCTGATCATGTTATATTGTAAACTCTTTCTGCATGTGTAAATTGTAAATAATCTCACCAGATCCGTGTCGTGTATGTAATTGCCTAGGTAAACCTAATTTTTTGATGACAATCTACATTCCAGAAGGTTTTTTGTCTTACCGATCATGATCGGCAGAGTTTTCCTTCAGCCTTACCGCAAAGCCAAAATGAATTTTGTCATTAGAATCTTAGGGGAGTCCTAGTGTGTTAGATCAAGTCTATGTAAAAGTGATTTGGGAATAATCATAACTATTTGGTTAGGTTATTTTATTACAAATTGCTTGATCTGCTAGATTATATTTGTGTCGCAGAATTGGGTAGTCTATGAGGGTCTTGGTCAAATCGGTTTTCCCCTTTGAGATGTAAAAATATAAAAATCATGATGTAAAATGTCTTAAAGGTTAGAAAATAATTCATCCCCTCATAAGTCTTAGGTCCTAAGTAATTTTAAATTTTCCAAAGGCTAAATTCGAGGGTCCTATAAAAAATTAAATCTTAACTGGTCCAGTGACTAAGGTTAGTTGATAATTTTTGTTAAATTTTATCTTAGGTCCCTGGAGTTAAGTCAAGGTCAAAGTTTTGAGGAAATAAATGCAAAATTTTAATTTTTTAATATATTAAAATGCATTTAATTTGAAAATGTGAAATTCGCTCAATATTTAAATTTTTGACGAATGAGATTAAAAGAAATTTTGATCCTCATCGACGGTCGAGATCACTTTGACAAGGATCACTCGAACTAGCCATTGGGAAATTTTTCTTTAAATAGGAAGTCAATTGTCAATTGAGATCATTCGATCTTGGAATCGTGTACTAAGCAAAAAAGCTCTCTTTTAATCTTTTTTATGAGCAATAAAGAAAGACTTTGGGGTTAACTTCTGCTGGTGTTACTCTTCATGGAAATGTTGTAAGATGTATTATTTTCATGCATATATTTGTTCTTGGCCATTGATGTAGCTTTCTGAAGAGCGATTTGAGTATAGGTATCTTGCTCAGTCGTTGGGGTTTGAATGGTAATTTAAGTTTTGAATATAATAGCAGGTATCTCTATTAGATCTAGATTTTATTATTGTTTTCTCACTTTATGTTGACGGTTGAATTGAGTTTTGCAAGAAAATCCTTGATTATTAGATCATCCGGTGTTTGGGGAAGTTCTCCGCTGAACCATCCAACTCCCGATCCGCGTTTTCTGAAGAGCCCAATTTGATTTTGATCCCGAGCTTATCATAAGATATTTTTATGGGTGATACATGAAGGGTTTCAAATTTAGTACCTCCTCTAAAAATCCAAAAAAAATTAATTTCTCTATGCTGAATCGTTAGATCTGGCTGTTGAGAGCCACAGATCATCAAATCTGGGAGCGGAGTCGGACTCATACTCCCTAGATCTGATAGATCTGCCACTTTTGCACATAGATTTGTAATTTTTTTTTCTTGACTTAGGGTTTCTAGGTTTTCATTTATTTTTGCATATTCGGGTTCTGGTTGTTTATGTTTTTAGGTACAGGTTGCAGATCTGAAACTGAAGGTTGTGCAGAGTTCAGATCTAGGCCCCAGAGGTGTTGGGCATTTTCGTGGATTATGAATTATCGTCACTTTTCGTCACATATTGAAAATCGTTCTGGGTAGCTTGTTTTATTGATGGTTAATTCAAATGTCGAAGGCACTGGTCTAAAATTGTTTCTATCTTGTGGTCGTGTCTTGTTTACATTGGCATTTAATCTATCAATCTGATTTAATCATTTAAATTCATCAAGTTATCCATCATTAGAATCTCCCAGAGTCTGTTTTTCACAAGTTATCCTCATCTATTCACCTAGGGACTACCCCCCTTAACTTGCCTAAGAGAGAGTCTAAACGGAGTAAGGATTAAGAGTGACAGCCCTTACTCTAAGCGTTGTCGTGCTGCCTAGACATTCTGTGCGACAACAGTACCCAACCTCTTGGATTATAACTTGCTATGGGAGCCCCGAAGAGAAGTAGCAGGACTGGCGGATGTTAGTAGAGACAGATACGGATGGAGCAACAAAGAGTGCTACAGTGCAGGAGTCCCGCGACAGTGTGAGGCAGTAGTGCGAGATGCATGGAGTTGTTGCAGCAGCACAAAGGTCAGTAGAGGGAGCACTTGTCAGCGACAGAGGGAGCTTCAACATTGGGAGTGTTTCTAGCCTGACGAAGATGTCAGAGTTGGGAGGATCAGTTACTTACTTCTCAATAACTGAGTTGCAGTGTAGCAAATAGCAGTGGTTGTGCTATGGGCAACACGATGCAGCATGATGAGAGGGGATGCAGTGCAAATGCAACAGTGACAGTGACAGGGCCATGGGTAGTGGCACGGATGCAGAGGGAGTTGTCGTATAGATACAGCAATGGTAGTGGCAGGGCCATGGGCAACACTACAGGATGCAGCAGTGCAGAGGATGTTGGGCGGGGAGGCCTAGCATCAACATAGGAACCGATGCTGGATGATCAAGGTGATACTCAGTGAGGAGTATTACTAGAGCACAGTCCTTGCTAAGAGGGAATGTTGATTTGGGGTAGCATCGGATGTGCTCTAGCCACGAAAATTGGTGGAGACGCTAAAGCACATGAGATCTCCAAGACCCATAAATGGTTTGGGCAAAATCTAACCAGTTTGGGAGATATTAAAATAATTAATATTTTTAATGGAGTTCCTAAGTCTAAACTTAATAAAAATAAAATATTAATGTGAATTAATATAAAACCGGATTAGAATGGTCCAAAAGTCATGGATCAAGCCAAATCTAATCTTAGTCGTTGATTAGAGAATTAATCTCGGTAGTTGATGGACCAACGAGAAAAGTATAAGAGGAGGCTTGAGGGTCAGTTGGAGAACACACTGAGAGAGATCAAGAACTCGATTTTTTGGGGCAGGGTTTACTGAAGAAATTGAGTGAAGTGATCTGAGTTGCAGCTGAGGAGCAGTGAATACATAGCAGAGAGGCAGAGTTAGTACCGGGAAGATCAGCACAGAAGTTGGGAGAGGTTGACATAGAGCCAGCTAGAGACCACACAAAGGCAGCCAGGAGCTTTGCAGACCCAGAGAGGGCCAACGTGTGAGACGCAAAGGCTCTAGAGGCTGATGCAAAGCCCTGAGAGGCTGATGCTGGGCCAAAGAGGCTGACGCAGGCCCTAGAGGCAGCGTTGGGAGATTTTCGTGGGACCATTTGGAGTTGGAGAGTTGGATAGGGTGACGCAGTCCCTATCAGAGTGACACAGAGTAGCAGAAGCTACATTGTTGCTATGGGATCGTTCATCCAATGATTTAGCCGAAATATTTGTCCCCGACAGAGAGGTACTACTGCCGAGGGCATTCTCTATTGGGTGAGCCATTCCTGGCACCCAGGTTGTATTCTGAAAACTGCATAATAATAAAACCATCTGAATAGCTGCACTGATTTTCCTGCATTGGGTTTTTCCGAGGACATTAGTCCAAAAACAACGGTGTCACTTGTGTGCTTGTTTCTTTCAGTTGATAATCTGTATGTGTTGATACTTTACTTGTATTTATTTTCAGTATTTACATGGTAAATAATTTGTTAAGTAACTGAACAAGTAGCAAGAAATAAATCAGATAGTACAGGAAGAATTTCTAATGGATAGACTTAGAAATTCCAACACTCCAAAGCCCTCAAATTCCTCTTCCAACTCTCTCCAAGAGCTCTCCCTTTAAACACACACAATGCACGAATGAATTAGAGTCTCCTCAATTCCCTTCTTTAATGAGTTTAGGATTGTCTTTTCATCTTCGCCTTCCCTCTTGTCTTTTCATCTCCACCTTCCCTTTTCTCTCTATAATTATTATTTTTTCTTTTTATTAAATTCACTTTTATAAAGTTACTTCATGATACTCCACTTTATAAAGTTAAAGTGACATCCAACTTGCCTAGAAAATGTCATCCTTTCTCCTTCTTTAGTAAAGTCTCCTTAGGCAAATTTAAGTCCCCTTGTTAATTATTTCGAAAATTGCAAAACTCCTAAGTGATTTTGCATGCACAAAATTTGGGAAGATTACAGATATCAACTGCAAATTGGACTTTACATATTAATAAGAATCATGATATATGTCCAGTGTCATACTACATTCAAAATTTGCCTTAAGGCATCTCCAAACATGAACTAGGAAATTTCAAAATGGTGAACAATGGCTTCCTCAAGCCATGTCATCAACATCACTTAGATCTTCAGTCAGCATGCTCTCCAGCTACATAGCTACAATAGTAATGAACTTAACATAGCTACAATAGTAATGACATCCGGCCTACACAATGAATCTACAGTGGCCATCTCTAGGTCGAAACTACAGAAAGAGAAGTAAAAAGGCCGAGCTTGAAAAGAATTACAACAAAATCAGTAAATAAAAATTGACCCTAATGTTCCCGATTTTGGGGTTCCATGCACCCGTTGTTCAGGTTCAGTGCACCCAATTAGACAAGAGAACCCAAATTTTGGTTGTGAAGAACCTAGTGCTTACTCGAAGAACCCGGTTCTTTTGGGTTTGTTTTAGAAGAACCCATACCCATACCCGCTACTTAGGGACGAGAACCTGGGACAGGTTAGAGAACCCCACCCCCAGGTTTGCGAACCCGTACAGCATAGCATAGATATTAGAGACTAATGGGTGAATTGTACATCTTCCCTTTTTTACATGCCACTACTATCCTAGAATATAAGAAGAAAACATGAGTCGTTTAGTATATTAATGACATGAAATCATAATAGTATCATAATGTTAAGGTTAGTAGGGTAGGTAGTTAAAACTTAAGCCCACCAACTTGGGGTGATATACAATGATTATATGATATATTGAGGGGTCAGTAAATTGATAAGAGTGGTATATGCATTGTGGGTAGCCTACCTCAAGCTCCTCTATTTTTACTTTCTACAACATTTATTAATAAAATCCATCACAAATATTATGATCTCCACTCATCTTCATCAATTATTGTGTTATATCTCCATCCATATTCAATCTGATGCGGTTTCAAAGCATTAATAGTTCAAAACCTATGACAAAAACCATAGATTGGATACCAAGGAGGCAAAGATCCTTGAAGGAAAGCTAAAGTGTGTAGATGCAAAGCTTGGAGGTAAGGAAAAAGGGAAGACATGACTCAGAGGTGCATAAATTGAAACCTTTAGTTTGAAGAGTGTTACCCCCACTCACCTAGGGCTAGCTAGAGGACATCATTCTTAACGAATCACATTGTATACAGTGGTCCCAGAGATGGAGACAACATCCTCCACAGCTCACAGCACCTCAAATGCCTCTTACTCGTCATTGCTCAACTCATTCAATTGATCAGCGTATTCATCCCGATGAAGGTAAGTCAATGATCATGAAGTATGCTAGCCATTCTTGCATATGAGTATTCACATTTAATGATTAGGACATTTCAGGATCATTCATTGAAGTCTGATAATGGACATGATGCTCAGAAATTATGTTTGTGTCCTTATTTCATGTTGTTGTTTATCTTGTTCTTTTAGTCCAGTATGAACCCCAGGGTTTTTCTTTCACTGTCTAGGAGGGGCACAAATAGGAGACCTGGATTGAGATAGGGTGACCACTTCCTTCCATACTTTAACACCTTCCAGGTATCCCCTTCTCCATTCTCCTATCTTTTGTGTTGCTTGTTTTCTGTTAAGTTTAGGTATATTCTATGCTAGAGCAATTTATTTCAATTTTCACAGTTAGCTCAATATCTTTTCCAGATTAGCAATCACATCAGCGTTAAAGTAAACTGCAGATAGAACATAAATATAAATCGTAGAAGACAAGCCAAGACAAGAGGACACAAGATGTGGTGCTAGCCAAGGACAAACCCCAATGTGGGGAAACACTTGATCAATTCTTCTTATATGTTCTTCAATAGTTCAATAGAGAGAGAGATAGTACATTTACAACAGAAGTCAACACTTTGACTTATCTAGATAAGAGCATAGATCATCTCCTAGGCTGATGATACATGAGATTAGTTGAAGACATGTTGCTTCAACTGATTCTCCAAGGTGACCCCTTCACCTATCATAGTGTTGCATCTCGTCATCATGCTGCCCCTCACCATGTTGTACCATGCTGCACCCACATCACAATGTTGGACCTCACGCTGCTGCTTTCCAAATGTTTAGCATTGTGGTACATAGTGCCACTGCTGCACCATGCTTACTATTGTCCCAATGTACTTGTTGATGTCCATGCTTTACCATGTTGTTGTTGTCCATGATTCTTCATGCTTGCAGTTGTCCTAGTGTCATTGCAGTTATCCCATGTACTATGTTGTTCTCCCATAATATGTCCAGCAACACTGAGTTATGGAGCCTACACCAACATGCCCAAATAGTCTACAATTAGGCCATGTTGTCACCTACAGCAATGTGGTATTATGATAGCAGTTAAAGTGATTGCAACTAGGTCTCCTTGGGCAGTGAATAAGAGTCTTTACAAGACTGATAGTGGACATCTCTTAACAGCAGATTGGGGTTGCCTTCAAACTGTATATAAAGCTTATATTCCACGGCTGATCAACCCTCCCTTTGCTGCGGATTATGGCTGCACTTTACAACCATCAAACTGACAACAGATACAAGATTCATTCCAAGATGTGTGCACTAGCTCATTGTTCTAGGGTAATTAGGCTGCTATAATTCTGGACTGGTTAGGGCAACCAACCACAGTCCTTAACAACCTGTAAGCTAACCCATAATTGCTTCCTCTTCCTGCGGTTGTCCTTAAATAGGATGTTGCCCTCCACGCTACTCCTTTATGGCAGTTCCAAGCCCAATGTATGGACTTGTCGCCCTAAAATAGTTGTTGCACCCTCCAGCAAACCCTCCTTGCCTTGGCCTCCAAGAACAGTCACTCTGTCCTCTAAACGGACCCCTGAAATAGCTCTCAAATGACCTAGTTGTGCAGACTTCTTCTTGTTGCAGCTAGGGCTTGCTTTAGCTGCAATTAAGGGCTTCTTCTACCTTTCCTCTTGCAGCAGATGTGGCCTTTCATTGCTACGGAATTATGGCCTCCTTTTTGACAATGAATAGGGCCTCTTGATAGCGGATAGATGACCTTAGATTAGGTCTCCCTAGACTGCGTTTTAGGCCTCCTTTAGACAGCGTATTAGGGATCCTTTTGGTTGCTAATTGGAGCTCCCTTTGAATGTGGCTAGGGCATGTATACCTGCAGCTAGGGCTCCTCCAAGACTCCTCCTTTAGGGCTGCATAGAAGGCATCTTGACTAGCTGCGTAGAACCCTTTCTTCACTGCATTAAAATCTCCTCCATGATAGCGTTGGGATCTAGGGCAGCATATCCTCTTTAGATTTCTCCTCCCACCAAAACCCAAAGACAAGTGGAGAGGAAGAGATCACCAAGAGGATGTGTGTACAAATGACTTTCAAGGCACGTCTATTTATATTAAAATGTTGAGCACAAGAGGGGTTTATTTGGTTGCTGGCCGACCTTGACAAATTGTCCCATAAGACAAATAAATTCATATCTCCATGAATACTTATCGGAATCGGATGATCTTTAAATCAATCCTACACCTCTCGATGAGAGAGATCCAAGAAAAATATCATCTGCCATTAATAAGATGACCCACATGGAGTTTGGCCCTAGTTGCCAGTTTTAACACTCCCTCTCAACTAGGGAGAACTCCATCTGCTGATCCATTTGTCTGATTGTACTATCTCTGCCATCAATGTCTTGCACTGCTTTGCTCTACTTTGCTGAACCATGAAGAAGAAGAATTGATCGAGAAAGTCTCATACCATTCTTTACTGACCCGAAGTCAGTTTCATATGAGGAGAGTGTGTCATACCACTCTTACTGACCCGAAGTCAGTTTTATTGATCCCAAGTCAATATCACAAGAGAGTGTCTCAAACCACTCATACTAATCCCAGATCAATGGAGGTCATCCTAGCATAGGGAGTATTATGGTCCCTAACCCCATTTCCCGGCTCATTGATCAGACTGCAAGGGTAGGATGCCTCGACAGGAGAACTAATCATTCTGTCCCCAGGGGAACGAATCATCTTGTCCCACAGTTGCCATGAGAGAACTAATCATCCCGGCCCACAGGAGAACTAATCATCCTGTTCCACAGTCGCCACAGGGTATCATAGGGGAAATTTGAATCTGTCACCCTGTACATAGCGCACCACCAGGGGAGGGTGAATCGCCCTGTGGTCTTATGTTGCTCTAAGAAGTACCCTACGCCCCTCGGCAGCTCCCAGAGCTCAATGTGTGCATCATACATGACCCTCATAAGAGGGTCTCTGAACGACACCAAGTGGTTCTCAGAAAGTCAAGAATTTGACCTTTCCCCAGGGCTTTGACAAAATGTCTACGACCTGTACATCAGTCTCAATGCGATGGAGCCTCCTCTCTCATTGACTTACCATATCCTAGATAAGGTAGTATTTGATGTCTATCTGCTGGAGCAATCGTCGAATACGGGATTCCTCAACAATCGAACCCCCCCTGGTTGTCACAAAGGATCACAGTGGTATTCATCATATGTACAAACAGCTCATTGAAGAGCTTCCACAACTAGGCAGCTTCATACAAGATCATACTCGTAGCTATGTATTCGGTCTCGATGGTGCTTATAGTAACTGACTTCTGCTTCTTGCTCATCCATGTTATCGAAGCAGAACCCAAAGAGAACCAGCACTGAGAAGTGCTCTTGTGATCCTCCACACTGCCTGCCCAGTCAACATTCGAATAATCATGCAGCATCACATTTCTAGCAGTGTATCTCAATTCATGAGAGATTGTGCCCCGAAGATATCTTAGAAGATTCTTGGCACCAATCCAGCGAGGCTCAACCATACATGAGCTCATCATGCTAACTGCAAAACATATGTCCGGATGGAAGTTCACCAAGAACATCAATGTGAATGAGTTTATGAAACTCAAAGGCATTTCCCAAATCTGGTCTGGCATCATCACCATATAACTTCTAAAAGTTAAGATCCTCGAGGTAGTCACAGGCTGTAGTTTACCATTCCAAATCTGGAATCCAATTCCCTCTTACTTTTGCAAATGAGAGGGTCTGCACCTGACAGAAAGAGGTCGTCCTCAGAAGGTGCCGATATGAGAGGTCTGTCATCCACAACCTTCAAGCAAAGGTTTGGATCGGCGTCACTCCTAGTGAATCTCAACTTCATCAGACAGTTATCAATCCTCTCATACTATGCCCACGGTGTTTTGTTTCAAACCATAGAGACCTTTCTTCCACTTGCATACATGAGATTCCCAATCATGAATCTCAAACCCCTCGGGTTGTTCCAACTTCCAAACATGTGGACCTGCTATATGAGGGGAATGGTCCCCTTGTAAGATTTTCCTTCGGTACATCTCAAACATGTACCTTCATGCTTCATTTGAATTTAGGCACCCCTGTCGCCATCTAACTCATATCAGGTAGCACCCCATAAAAAGTAGACATCCGGTGCTATAGATGAGATGTGACAACTGACATTGTCCCCAATGGACCATCCTGCAACTTGATACAAATGCCAACCCTGAACTCAAAAAACATCTTTGAAAATTCTATTTTCAAATACGCACCTTTCCATCGATGAATGCCACCCTAAAACCTTTGACTTCCATTGCCAAAATGGACACCTGGTTTCTCTTGCGATTAGGTACATAAAAGAGATTTTGTAAATGAATCGAGTTACCCTCATTCAATTGAGGGGTAACATTTCCTACACCCTTTCCAGGATAGGTGGCATCGGCTCCAAGTATAATCCCACGATTGTTTCCATCTCTTACCAAATTCAAGCGAGCACCCTTCTATCCGATGAAGTGTCTTGAAGCACTATAATCAATAAGATAGATTCCCCCAGAATCTGAAGGAGAGGGCTAATACAAGATAACTTTATCTTATCAGAAACAACATTTGATTCTCCATACTTGGGGTTCCTTGCTTTCTTTGAAGAGTCGGACATTTCCTTGATGACCTGCATTACCTGTCATTCCTTTGATCATTGAAGATGTCCTTGGAATGATTGTTATCATCATCAAGTGATGTGTCCCTACCATTCGGACACTCCTTCGCATAATGGCCGAACAAGTCATTTGCCTTTCTTTCCACCCTTAGATCCGGACTTCCCAATGAAGTGATCATTAGGTAGGCCATCCTAAGCTTCCGCTGCGCTATTCTGATAATGTTCTCTGCTTTGATTTCACCCTAGGTGAATTTGAAGAGGGATGAGGAATCCATTGATCCTTTTGTCCTTTCCCAACTGTCTTCGGTGATTGCTCTTTCACTCTTGCTTAGGCATTGTCTTCACCTCAACTCTGATACCATGTTAAGTTTAGGTATATTCTATGCTAGAGCAATTTCTTTCAATTTTCACAGTTAGCTCAATATCTTTTCCAGATTAGCAATCACATCAGCATTAAAGTAAACTGCAGATAGAAAATAAATATAAATCGCAGAAGACAAGAGGACACAAGATGTGGCGCTAGCTAGGGACAAACCCCAATGTGGGGAAACCCTTGATTAATTCTTCTTATATGTTCTTCAATACTTCAGCAAAGAGAGAGATAGTACATTTACAACAGAAGTCAACTCTCTGACTTATCTAGATAAGAGTATAGATCATCTCCTAAGATGATGATACATGAGATTAGTTGAAGACATGTTGCTTCAACTGATTCTCCAAGGTGACTCCTTCACCTATCACAGTGTTACATCTCATCATCATGTTGCACCTCACCATGCTACACCCATCATCACAATGTTGGACCTCATGTTGTTGCTTTCCCAGTGTTTAGCACGGTTGTACATAGTGCCACAGTTGCACCATACTTATTGCTGTCCCAATGTACTTGCTGCACTGTACTTGTTATTGTCCATGCTTTACCATGTTGTTGTTGTCCATGATTCTTCATGATTGCAGTTGTCGCATGTTGCAACTGTCCTAGTGTCATTGTCGTTGTCCCATGTACTATGCTACTATCCCATAATACATCCAACAACATTGAGTTATAGAGTCTACACCAACATGCCCAAATAGTCTACAATTAGGCCATGTTGTCACCTACAACAATGTGGTATTGTGACACCAGTTAAAGTGACTGCAACTAGGTCTCTTTAGGCAGTGAATAACAGTCTTTACAAGACTGATAATGGACATCTCTTAACAGCGGATTGGGGCTGCCTTCAAACTGTATATAAAGCTTATATTCCACTGCTAATCAGCCCTCCCTTTGCTGCGGATTATGGCTGCACTTTACAGCGATCAAACTGACTCAACACATACAAGATTCATTCCAAGATGTGTGCACTAGCTCACTGTTCTAGGGTAATTAGGCTGCTGCAATTCTGGACTGGTTAGGGCAACCAACAACAGTCCTTAACAACCCGCAAGCTATCCCAGAATTGCTTCCTCTTGTTGCATCTGTACTTAAATAGGATGTTGCCCTCCACGCTGCTCCTTGAGGGTAGTTCCAAGCCCAACATATGGACTTGTCGCCCTAAAATAGTTGTTGCACCCTCCAGCATACCCTCCTTGCCTCAGCCTCCAAGTACAGTCACTCTGTCCTCTAAACAGACCTGAAATAGCTCTCAAATGACCTCGTTGTCCAGACTTCTTCTTGCTGCGGCTAGGGCTTGCTTTAGCTGCAGTTAAGGGCTTCTTCTACCTTTCCTCTTGTGGCAGATGTGACCTTTCCTTGCTACAGAATTATGGCCTCCTTTTTGATAGCGAATAGGGCCTCTTGACAGCAAATAAATGACCTTAGATTAGGTCTCTCTAGACTGCGTTTTAGGCCTCCTTTAGACAGCAGATTAGGGCTCCTTTTGGCTACAAATTGGAGCTCCCTTTGACTGCGACTAGGGCATGTATGCCTGCAGCTAGGGCTCCTCCAAGGCTCCTCCTTTAGGGCTGCGTAGAAGGTATCTTGACTACCTGTGTATAACCCTTTTTTCACTGCGTTAAAATCTCCTCGATGATAGCGTTGGGATCTAGGGCATCCTCTAGGGCAGTGTATCCTCTTTAGATTTCTCCTCCCACCAAAACCCAAAGACAAGTGGAGAGGAAGAGATCACCAAGAGGATGTGTGTACAAATGACTTTCAAGGCACCTCTATTTATACTAAAACATTGAGCACAATAGGGGTTTATTTGGTTGCTGGCCAACCTTGACGAATTGTCCCATAACACAAATAAATTCATATCTCCATGAATACTTATCGGAATCGGATGATCTTTAGATCAATCCTAGATCAATCCTTGCCAATGTTAACATTTTCAGTCGCTTGTTTGGTGCCCTGATTGTCTCATCCTATGAGAAGTGGGGATAGGATGCCCACAAGTTGATTCATCTACAAAAAAGAAAAAAATTAAGAGCATGAGCCAAATGTTAAAATGAAAAAAAGTGGCAAGGGACAAAATATGTTTAAAAGAAAAATAACTTGAGCTCTACCCCCTCCTTAGGCCATCATCGTAGTCCCATGCATATCATGATCTATCAAAATAAAAGGGATTTAATGAATATCCCAAACATCTATAAGCAATGAATAGCACATATAAAAGGGAGTTTTAAATGAAATTAATCAAACTTGCTAAACAAGTTTATCAAAGAAAAGAAAAAGACTATGTAAATGGTGAAAAAAGAAATGCCAAGGAAAGGGTAAATCAAGTAGCAATCCCTCCACAAGGGCACTCATGGATGACAGTCTTGCACAACCTAGTATAAGAGTATGACGCCACTCATCAAGTTAAACCCATAGCATATTGCTTATCACTTATACCTATTAATTGAAGGGTCAGCCTAGGAGTTGTTCTTCCTCTTAGGGTTTTAGTACCTAATAGGGTGATTGATAACCCTCCCATACCTAAATTTGGCAACTCACGTGAGGTCACAAGCTAGTGTAAAGTTCGAGGAAGATACTTAATGTGGTATACTTAAGTGGCTTTGCATTAAATATGGTCCATTTGTTATTCTTTAATGGTTCTTGCATACAAGATGTTTGATCCAAGGTTACTTGGGAGCGGGAGCGGAAACGGGGAGCAGGAGCGGAATCAGGAGCGTGGAGCGACATTTTCAAAAGCTCCCAGGTCGAAAGTGAATTTTTATATAATATATATTTTAGTAAATTTTGATGCATATATGTGAACAAAAGCATGTAGAATGATGAATTAGATATAAAAAGCATAAAAACATGGATTAAACCATATAACATCAATCATCTAGAAGTTATAATCTTCATCAACCATGTCCACAAGTTACAGGTTCTCATTTATATAGCATGTAAGGGTGCACATAACCAAAATAGCATCGAGTGCAATCCATCTCTGAACTGAAAATACACCAATAAATAGGCTCTAGATGGCCTCTAGCATCCAAAAAAATCATGCTCCAACAAATAGCTACATATCATTAAAATCATTGCCTATATTAGGGTCTTTGTCAATAATATCACCTTCTAAGCAATTAACATAAGATAGAAAAGATGTAACATGTCAAGTCAAGATTTTGTTTGAGTGATGGGTACATTTTTAGTAGGGTCATGATAAAGGAGTTCGACAACCAATGTCACTAACATCGAGGTACATAGAGGGCTTGGTTCTCTTGACTAAATACAAGTCCCATACCCGAGTACATGACAAAATCCAATGGAAACATTGCAAACCCCCCAATCCTGAAATCCTAAAAAACTAACAAGTCTACAAGATTTTGAGTGCGATCTAAAATTCTACTTTCTCCATATGAAATCCAATGAGGTTGAAACCACTCTCAAACATCCCGAGTCATTTCATGATAATGTTAAAAATTTAAGTAAAAGGATGAAAATGAAAGATAAAGGAGAATGTTACTTTTACTTTAAGAATTTAACATTACAATGAATTGCATATCAATACTAGGGCCATAAGCTTGAATATAAGGCTTCCCTACTCAAAAACTCTTGTTTCTTTGAAAAAGATTGCGCTTGGAACATCATTGTGAAAAAACCAGGGAGTGATTTTTTTTTGCAGGGCATGCTCCGTGAGCTATTCGAAGGGGTGGGGGGAGGGGGGAGGGTGCTCCCCCGCAACAATGGTTTGGTTTCACTTGATTCCTAAGTCTATGCTAGATGATGTTCTAGGTACGTACATCTGATCCTTTGGAGGACATTGATCATGCTTCTCTTATGCTTGATGCATACCTTTTGGAGGGCATTGGATGATGGTTATTGGAGCCTTGATGACTTGGCATGCTACCAAACATACTCCATCACACCTTGGACCTATTATTGCTCATACTAACAGGGGTCCTAGGAGGTGATCTTATAGAGCAACTACTACATTAAGTGGCAACAATGGAGCAATAGCCCACTGTCACCTCAGCTAAAGCTCCTTGTTCTTTACGGACTTTCACTGATGGGAGGAGTCTTGGTATGAGAGTAATCATTAGGATAGATGGGTCAATGATAAGATGAAGAGCGATTCCTAAAGCCTATTCACAAGAGAGACTCAAATATAGACTTACTTGCTTTGAAAGCAAGGTGAATGGCTCTCTTAGGAGGGCTAGGAGGACACCTAGACCTGGGTGTGAGGAGTATCCCTAGATATGAGTTACCCTAGGCCTAAGAATCCTAAAGGAGAAAGGGTTTCAATGCAATCCTTGTGAAATTGAAATTATAAGGTAGTGGGACCACAAAGAAGCCCAAGTGGGCCTAAACAAGGTTAAGGGTTTGGATTGGGGCAATAAATTGATGATCTTGATCAAGTTAGGAAGGAGAATAGGATCAAAGGAATTGAATTTCTTTGGGGTTTAAGTATAATGATCCTAATGAAGCCACCAACTAAAGGGAACCTAGGGATTAGAACTAAGTTGCCGCAAACGGCTACCTCCAACCCCAAAACGTCGTTTTTCCGTTTCAAATCCGGATCCGCAAACGAAGCGCCAGAAAAACGTTTTTTTGCCCTTTTTTTGGAAACGAGAATTTTTTTCACAACCGTTCTTGAGGCGTTTTTGTCGAAAAAACTTGCCATTTTAAAAAAATGAAAACGATTTAGGAAATTTTGAAACTATTTAAAAAATTTAAAATGTTTTTCAAAAATCATGAAACATTTTTTATGAAAAAAACATTTTCGGCAGAATGGCCGCATCTGCCTGTTGGGAATGGTTCAATTTGTTTGTTTCAACTTAAAAATATGCTCATTTACCCTTTACATTAACCTAAAACTTAAAAGTGGAGTGAAGCATTATCATTTATCATATATCATTTGCATTTGAAAGCCGCTGAGACTTGTTGCCGCCGAGAGGAAGAGTTGCATTTGCCATTTGCCACTGAGAGTTGCATTTGCCAGTTGAGACTTGTGGCCACGGAGAGTTGCTGCTTGTTGTTGCCATTATCGTCAAGCATTAGTGTGGAAGCCGCCAAGATAGTTGATCGCCGTCGTGGTTTGGGTTTGGGACTTTTAAAATTTACAGTTGTTCAACTGTTTTCATCACCCGACGCCGAGAGGTCAGTGAACTTCACTGTTTTAAGTTTACTATTTTAAAATGTGTTAATACTAAATAGCTTCTACCTGCTTGCCTTTCCATCCCTAGTCATAAGGCCACCTCATCATATGGACAGTACCCATAAGAACAGTTGTATGCACTTAAGAATGCAATTAAACTGTAGACAAGATCACTTAAAGCCCACAAGAAGGAAAAAAACATAATAAAACCATTTAGCTATCAACCTTAACAACAGATGCATTTCAACAATTCCATTAAAAAAAGATGGCTAATCATAGGATTAAATATTTTAAAATTTGATTGTACCATAATACCATTCTGTAATGAAGAATAATAAAGGCAAGAGGAACTTGAGCAATCAATTACAATAGCAGATCTGAATTGATGACAATAGCAGATAGATCATAGATGATAATTGATTATGTATTTTTAGTCTTTATATCTAATCTAGATTCTAGAATATGAATGGTAATATGAAATTTTTATTTTTAAAATTTATATATATATTATGTGTCGTTTCTTGTTGTATTGTATCTAGATCTTTTGAAAATTTGCCATATCAGTTTCAAACCCCGTATCCATATCCGTTTCAGTGCAACTTAGGATTAGAACGGTCTTCAAGCTAGGGTTCGAAATATCTTGAGATTCCACAATGGGATCGATCTCAAATCTGGAGGACCTCTCAAGAAGACCCCAGCACAGTGGTTGACCAATTTTCAATGGTTTTCAATGCCTAGAAACAATTTTGGATGATGCCCTAGGAGGCCTATTAGGTTAGGACTTAGAAAGCGAAAAAGGTGATGAGAAGAATATTCTTTTGTGATCACCTTCGGACAAGACCAGTGCCTAGCCAATTGGAAGAATGGAGTCAAGTGAGATCAATGCTTAGATAGGATTATTCCAATCAAGAAGTTCTCTAGCAACTTCAAATGGCCTTAACAACAACTAAGTTGCAAAGGAGATTATGCTTGTTTATGTTGCAAAATGATGACTTATCAAGGCAAAACATGAAAAATCATGTACCCCTAAGACAATAATTCACCATACTTCACAATAATCACATGAAAAATCCCTCACAAAGACAAATTAGCAACTTCGCATAAGCCTAAGAGCAACGACACCAGCTTCATGCAAAAAATATTTCATCGATTATTCCATGAGATAGATTGCAAGAATAAACATGAAAAGAGTACTCACAAGTATAGCAAAATTATTCCAAGCATCAAGATGCAAGAAAATCGAGGCTCCAAGACAAATTAAGCTCTTCCAAACATCGAAATGCATTAATTCTCCAATTCGTCCATCAAAAGGCCTAGCGAAAATCTCAAGAGATACAAATGATCCAAATCAAAATGATGATGAGATTCAAATGAGATCTCATCAATTTATATCCTTCCCTAAGAGTTCAATTTGCCTAATTAGGCCTAACTAATCCCCAAATAGTAAAAATAATGTACAATAATGACATGACTTGGTGACAAGACCACCAAGATAGCTCCATAATACAAAAATCAGCCACTCAAGGGGCAAAATAGTATATACAATGAGTCGTTGGACCCTTGAAGAGGCCTAATGGAGTCGAAAGAGTGCCAAGGTGAGAGAATAGGCTCCAAACATAGTGACCAAGGGGGTGACCCCTTGATATCCAAGCAAATCAATGTGATGTCCCCAAGTGGATGTGGTGTCACAATGACGTATTCATGGGTCTCCAAGTGGATCGATAACGCCTGTACACCATCTGTAAATAAGCCCTCCCTTTGTCTCTCACTGTGAGACACATCCTCATCTGGGCCCTGGAACATCTACCAAGTGTGAAGTCAGTTGGGCATGGTCGTCCAAGTGCATCACCCTCATCCAAAAAGGTGGAACACGAGCAATCAAGCAATCAATACATGCTGTTGAGAAATACATGAAGTGGCAATATTCTCCCTGCTATGGTGGAGACCCATGGCTCTCAACACTCAACCTACAAGTGCCGATATGACCCTCTAGAAGGCTTGGACCCTGTATAGGGAGACCAAACCCAAGACGAAGACCCACCTGCAATCCTATATAAGATCTAATGTGTCCCCTCACCTTACAGTACAACAGATCATTAGTGCAATTGAGTAAATAAGCTTACAAATCATGGAACCAAGTGAGCACTTCATGGTGGCATGCACTTCCATAGTGGACTTTAGAAAGTACAAGTGTCTCCAAGTTCAAGAAGAAGGTTAACCAAGGACCCTATTAGGTGGTTTCAACCTCCAAGGGGGTGACCTGTCCATGGTAATTCCATCAAACGGTAGGTGGCATGTGATATAATGGTGTAATGTGACATCAGGGGAGGGCTCCAAGCCACATGCCACAGTACAAGGGTAGCCATAATAAGGGAAACCCACACTTGGGTGTATGAATGTAGGAGGGAGCAATCATGGTACATGGGTCACCCCGACCTTTGTTTCCACCCTTCTTCATATCACCTTTTATTGATTTCTTTTATAATTGCTCGGGGCTTAAGGGGATGAGAGCATCATTTGTAGGATATAGCAATGAATACCCACTTAAGGTGGGGCAATTCATCGCCCACCAAGAGTTGGGACAATCATGGGTCCCTAAATGATGTAAGGGGGCAATATGGGGGGGACCTAGGAACTAGGATGATGGCCATGATAAAACAAGTAGAGCTCATGTTTGGCTTTTGCCCACGTGCTAAATTTATACGTCACGGCCATCTTTTGCATTTTATACTACATTTCCAGTTCAAAGTGGCCAAATTATGCCTTTTCTTGTCTTTTAGCTGCATCAACCTCTGGGGCATCGTTCCGGGCCTAACCCAAGGTGTGGGCAAGGGAAGGGGGAGGCTAACTCCTTGTGGACCCTTGTTACTGCTCAAACTACAAGGGGTCCTAGAGGGGCACTTGCTAGGTCAAGAGCAACAATGGAGTTATAGCCCACTATCACCACAGCTAAAGCTCCCTACTCTTTACGAACTTTCATCGATGGGAGCAGACTCGGTATATAAGGAATCACCTATGAAGGGTGTGTCAATGAAATGGATATGAAGTGACTCCAATGACCCTTTCCTAACAGAAACTCAAGACTAGGGCTTGCTTGCCTTTTAAGCAAGGTGTAGGGTTGTCTACAAGTGGTTGATGAGGATTTAAGAGCTAGGTTGAAGGAATATGACTTACAAACGAGCTTCCTAATCCCCCAAGTCCTACTAGATCTTGGTTTCCCAAGTGGTCTTTGAAGAACCAACTTTGATACGAAATGGGTCAACATCAGACCAAGTGGACTCCCGGATAGGTCAAGGGAATGGGATTTAGCAACCAATGATGTACTTGACCCAACTAGGGAAGAGAAAGGGTTCAAATAAAAATTTTAAATAAAGGCAATGTGATGATCCCAATGAGGCTACTAGCCTAAGGAAACCAAGGGCAAGATTTGAACACGAGACTAGGGCTTGGGATATCTCACAATACCACTGTCGGAATTTCCTCAAATTTGAAGGAGACCTAAGAGACACACCAACACAATAGGGGCAATGAGATCGAAGTCTTTTGATAAGTGGTTTGTAAGAAATGTGATGCCCTAGGAGACCCAATAGGGTTAGGCCTAGAAAAGGAGAATGGAAAGAGGAAAATTAGGTTTTAAGGTGATCACCTTATGGTAGACTAGTGCCTAATCCTTCAGGGAGATTGGAGTCAAAAGAATAGTGAGTATGGGCTTGGTTTTCTAGGTCAACGAGGCTTCAAAGACAACTTCGCTTAGCATTAGGGCAAAGGCGAGTAGCTTTGAAAGCTTTATACTTCGTTTTGCTAGATTAGATAGTTTATTGGAATAAATTCAACAATGGAACATCCCTAGGAACATTCATTCATTATACATGGGCCACACATGAAGAAGCACTATCTAGAAACATAATTTCCACAAGTTCGCATAAATTGATGTAGCAAATTAGCCCTAGTATAGTGAAAATTTCATCATCAATGCATGTAACAAAGTAAAAGAAAGAACATCATTTAAATTGTACTTACATGTATAAGAATATATCCAACCATCAAAATTTTTCCAATCTCCAACAAAAGAGAAAATAATCCAAGATCAAAATTCATTCCATGCTCCAAAATTTCGTCCACCAAGAAGGATAGCAAAATCTCTTAAGAGATACATGTCCAAACCAAGTGATCATGCTAAAATGAAATCACATCACTTGTATTTATACATGTCCAAATGAATTCGATTTGCCTAATAAGGCCTAATTGAGCCCCTAAAATAAAATAATGTACAAGATAACTAACTTTTGGTGACAAGTCCACCAAACTAGCTCAATCTCAAAAGAATAAGCCTCTCATGAGGTCGAATGATCAATAATGCATACCATTGGGCCTTGGATGAGGCCCACTGAAGTCCATAGGTGCCATAATGTGAAACAAGACTCCCAAAAGCAATGGACAAGGGGTTAGTCGCTTGCTCTCCAAGTAGTAAACCTGTGGTGCTCCCAAGTGGGTGTGGGGGCACACAAGTGTCCTCATGGGTCTTCAAACAAATTGAACATGCATGTAGAGCATCTGCAAGGGCTCGAATGGTAGTATAAATGATGCCACGTCATCATGCAAGTCCTGGACATACCAAGTGCATAATGTAACTGTGGAACAGGTTGGGCATGGTGAACCAAGGGCATCTTCTTCGTCCAATACGTGAACCATAAGCAATCTCTAAATGACTATTGGCATCCATGGAATGGTACCTGTTGTTGTGGAGGCCCATGGTTCTCTACACACACCCTACATGTGCCAATGTAGCCCTTTGGAGGGTTAGGATCACGTATAGGGAAACAAAACCCTAAATGGAGACCATTTGCAATCCTGCCAAAGATCCAATGTGTCCTCGTACCTTCCAACATATCAAGTCATTAGAGCAATCAAGTAAAAGAATTTACAAACCATGGAAAACAAGTGGGCACTTCATAACGGCATGCCCTTCCATAATGGGCTTTGGTATGTGCTAATGTCTCCAAGCTCCAAGGGGGGTAAACCAATCATCCAATTAGGTGGCTTCTGCATCTAAAGGGGGTGATATGTTCATGGTACATCCCTCAAATGGTGGTGGCATGTGATAGAATGATGGAACGAAGTAGGCGGTGAACAGGATCAACCTGGGTCACATGCCATGGTACAAGGGTAGCTAATGAAAGTGAAGCCCACATTTGGGTAAATGATGTGTAGGAGGAAGCAATCGTGGCACATGAATTACCCTAGCCTTGATATTTCCACCCTTTTTCATATGCCTTTTGTCTTTTATGGTTTTAATTTGGTTAAATTCTCAGGGCTCAAGGAAATGAAAGCATGATGTGTAAAGTATAGCAGTGGATACCCCTTTTAAGGTGGGGCAGTTCATTGCCCACCAGGGGTTGGGACAATCATGGGTTCCTGAATGATAGAGGAGGCTCAGGCCTATAGGAACCAGGGTGATGGCCATGGAAAGGGGGTAAAGCTCGTGAATTGGTCTTTTCCCAAGTGCTAAATATGTTTGTCCCGGCCATCTTTTTCATTTTGTGGTACAATTTCTTGTTGATGTTGGAATTTCTAAGTCTAACTGTTAGAAACCCTTCATGTACTTTCTGATTTATTTCTGCCTACTTGTTCTAATTAATTAACAAGTTATTTACCATGTAAATACTGAAAATAAATACAAGTACATGCTCAACACATTACAGATCATCAACTGAAGGAAACAAAACAAGCACACAATTGACATCGTTGTTTTTGGACTAATGTCCCTGGAAAAACCCAATGCGGGAAAACCAGTGTATCTATCTGCGAGTTTTAATTATTAAGCAGTTTCAGAATACAATCTGGGTGCCAAAACTGGCTCACCCAACATAGAAAAATATCGGCAGTAGTACCTCTCCTTCGGAGATAGATGCTCCGACTAAAAACCCGGATAAACACTCCGACAGCTACTCAACTCCAATCTGCCCCACGAAAACCCCAGCGTCAGCCTCAAGGGACTACGTCAAGCCCTTTCTGGCCCAGCGTTTGCCCAGCGTCACTCTGGCTTGCCCTGCATCAGCCCTTAGAGCCTCTGTGTCACCCACACTGGCTCTCTGAGGTACTACGCAGCTCCTGGCTGCCTCTGCGTGAACCTCTGGCTGACTCTGCGTCCCTCTCTCCTGGCTACTACGCTGCTCCTCCTGGTACTATCTCTGCCTCTCTGCTTCTGTATTCACTGCCCCTCAACTGCAACACTGATCACTCTCTCAACTTTCTCAGCAAACCCTACCCCAGAAAGTTGAAATCTTGATCAACTTGGTGTGTTCTCCAAGTGACCCTCAAGCCTCCTCTTATACTTTTCTCGTTGACAAATCAACAACCGAGATTAAGTCCCTAATCAATAGCAAAGATTAAATCTGGCTTGATCCATGACTTTTGGACCATTCTAACACAGTTTTATATTAATTCACATTAATATTTTAATTTCCCTAAGTTTAGACTTATGGACTCCATTAAAAATATTAATTATTTTAATATCTCCCAAACTGTTTAGAATATGCCCAAACCCTTTCTGGGTATTGGAGACCTCATGTGCCTTAGCCTCTCCACCAATATTCGTGGCTAGACCACATCCGATGCTACCCCAAATCAACAATTGAATGTGGCCAATTATGTTTTTTCTTTTCTTTTCTTTTCTGTTGCATCGACCTCCAAGCATTGTTCCAGGCCCGACCCAAGGTGTGGGCAAAGGGGAGGGGGTGGTTGACCTTGTGTGGACCCAGTGGAGGAATGTGCGCCCAAGTGGGAGGAGTGATGAATGGGATTATAATGAGCAGAAGGGGGGTGATATATGTGGATCAGGGTGTAGAACCACCCACTAAAATTGAGGTTTCCCATGCAGTACCATCCCTAAAGCCCAAAGGTTAGTAAAAGAGATCCCATGGGACTAGGGTCCAAGGTTAACATCCAAAAGTGACTTAGGGGGCAAGAGCACAGACCTAGTCTACTCTTTCCGCCAAATGCCCCCATTAATCCATGCCCAAGAGTTTACATGATAAGTAAACTAAAACACTCAATCACCAAATGACAAGGCATACCTTTAGGTTTGGGAGGCCCACCTTCAAACATACAATCATGACAGATGGGTGAGGGACCACATGGCTTGCTCAGGTGGCGAAAAAATGGCACAATGAGCTAGTTGGTGATTGCAAAGGGTTGCTGGCTGTCAGATGAGGACCATCATGGAGAAAAAATTTCTCCTAGGGATATCACCCATAAAATGGTGGGTAACATCTGGCTCCAACTAGGACATGAACTCTCAGACAAGCGGTAAAAGCTACTCGAATGGGAGGTAATAAGAACACCAGCAATCTCTTGGTTATCATAGACCTGTCACCAGCGCATATCAAAGATCAAGCACATGGGTCAGCGTGTTTTTGTGGTGTCTTATGATCACCCATGCTTAGTGTTAGGCCGTAAAATCAATAGAAAAGTAAAAACATGCAAATTTAATCTAAATGCAACTACTCTGCCATGAGAAATATCATAGGATGTCAGTTTTAATGAGAAAATGAGCATGCAATGCACCCTACCCTAGCATGCTTATGACGAAGCTAGTTAAGTGTAATCATAAAGCCAGTGCTACCAATATATCATTAAATCAATATAAATATGCCTACCTATATGATTGCTCATGCAGCAAATCCCAAAGTGAATGCAAACCCAAATGCATGGATGATCTTGCAAGCAGCAGGCGGGAAAATATGGTTTCCACGTGATATAAGAGGAAACCCTAAAAGAAGGAACATGAGTCAATCTAGAAATGTGGAGCCTTCTGTGTAAGTACGCAACAGTGGAATGAATGATTATCCTTAAGAACTTATTATCACAATCATTACTCACAATATTGTGCTTTGTGGCTGCCACAAGGTTGTGATAAAAGGGGAATAGAAGTTGAGGGAAAGGAGGAATGCAACAAATAGGTTGCTCAAAGTGATGGTCACATTTCTAAGGAGAGGTCATGGAGTAAACAAAACCTTGAGGGTGTGTCCAAGGAGATAAACTATAATCAATGAGGGGCTCTTCCTCAACACTATACTTGGAAAGGGGAAAGGGCTCACAGTCACTTGAGATCATATGACAAGGGGTGAGAAAATCACTTTATGAAGACTCACGATGATGAACAATAGAAAAGGGCAAAGGGGAAGGTGGAGTCTCAACGAGATCCTTTTCCTGAAAATCCAACTCTAGAGGCTCAATTGATTTGAATATACTCCTGGAATCATAAGGAAGGCAGGTATGAGCAAGGGCCTTATCAATCTTATCATTGTTGGTATCAAAGATAGGGTCTTCCCAAAAAGGAGAATCAATCATCTCCAATTGCTCCCTTTCACG
>APFE030560855.1:210132-241081 GCA_000404065.3 Pinus taeda
ATGCCCAAAAGTGTCCATGATATGTAAACAAAAATACCCAACTACATAATCAAAAGCCATTCCTTTGGGGTTGGAAGGCCCACCTTCAAATTTACGATCATAACAGATGGATGAGTGAGCATATGGTTGGCTCAAGTGGCAAAGATAGCGACACATCGAGTTGTCTGGTGGCTAGGAGAAAAAATTTCTCCTATGGATACTAACCACAGGTGGTGGTGGGTAACATGACCATGGATGTCCCACTTTTGAGCCAAGACATTGACACATGAGCTTGAAATATCATTGAGGCCTTGCTTCATGGCATTGCACTTATTGATGGTTGTACACTTCTTGGGGGAGATTATGGAGCCTATAGCCTATTGCATAGATGATATCATGCCTTAGCTTGACGATGCTCTCTTATTATCGAGCATTACCTTGATAATGGCACTTGACCACCCTAGCATGTTGATGCAATGATTGGGGCACTTTTTGATGATTGGAGGAAACGTTTTTCATGATGAGACATTACCTTTTGATGAGCAAACACCACTTTTGATTATACATTGCAACTTTTGGGAGAGAGGTCACTTTTGGAGTATTTATACTTGTTACCACAAAATCTAATAGGCCTTAGAGAGGGAAACCCTACAAGACTAAGGGCTAGACTAAGTGCTCGCAATGGGACAATGGTCCACTGTCACCACAACCAAGGTCCCCTTGTTCTTAACGGACTTTCATCAATGGCAAGAGTCCCAATAAAATTATGGTCACCTATGTAAGGTATTCTTGGGTTTAAGGTGCAATGTGATGGACTAAGACCTCTCAAAAAATGTTCAAAGGTATGATATGATATAAGGCTTCAAAAGGCACTTTGCTTCCTCTAAGAGACCTAGGAAAAAGAGGCAGTAGATCTAGGGTTTCGTCAATTTATGTGGTCTTAGGTACTCTTGAGATCAAGGCTATAAGGAGAAAAGACTTCTTATCATATACTTCAGCAAGTACTAAGCTCATACAAACTTCAAAGAAGTCCCCAAGTTGAGGAAGAAGAGCTAGGGTTTCCCTCTTAGGGCAATGATCTTGGGCAAGAGATTTTATGGATGAAATCTAAGTGGATGCCCACAAAACTTGGAGGTCATGTAGCCAAGACCCTAAGCTTGATGTTTAGGCTCTTAGATTCCCGCAAAACCTCTCCCAAGGTAATTCGCTCTAATCCCTAGTTAGATGTCCTACCTTAAGAGGATAAAAAAAATTAAGAGAAAATTTATGCAGGAAAAGTAAAGTTGACCACCAAGGACTTGGATTGGTGCCTTGTACTTTGGGCATATGGAGTCTTAGAAGGCTCAAGATGAGCTAAATCATCTCTAAGGAGGCTAAAAATTGACGCCCTACGTACCAATTCCTAGCATTTACCCACTTCAAAGATTATGGAGTTTAACAGAGAGTTAAGAAAGTCCTCCACTAGGAACATTCATTACAAGAAATACAATCAATATCATATGCAATACTCAATAAAAAAGACTTTCCAAAATTAATTTTCAATAATTAGGGCACAATTTAGAACATTCTAGAAGCAGCAATTCCATACATTAGACAATTTCAGAAAATTTCATCAACATTAAGCACTTACAATACAACATGTAATATATCCATCCATTATCCAAAAAGTAGCCCAAAGACAAGATCGAATTAGCTTCCAAACATCGAAATGCATCCAAAAGATCTTCAATAGCCAAGAAAAAACAAGAGCGAAATTGTTCCAAGAGGTCGAATTGTCCAAGAGATGATGATGAGAGACTCAAATGAGCTCTCTCATTAATGCATGTCTAATGAGCTCTAATTTAGCCCTAAGGCACCTCTTAGTTGTAAAATGATGGGCAAAACTAATTGAGGTCACAATCCAACATCATAGTCAATGTAAAATCATAAAAAGTAACCCACGAGAGGGTTGAAATGTTGACATCATCAATGCGTGGGCCTCTTGGAGACATGTGTTAAGCTCCTCTAGTGCCAAATTGAGTGAAGAGGGCCCCAAAAATCGTCCTATAAGGGTTGGTCGCTAGATTGCTATGCAAATTATCAAGTGGACCCCAATTTTGTGTTTAAGGCACAAAATGGATCTCATGGGTCTCCTGGTGATAGAATAGCATGGATTTGCTCCAGCATTGAGGGCTCAGAGAATGTTGCTAGACCTCACATGTCTCAAAGGGTGAAACAAACCTCATCTGGGCCTTGGATCAGCGACCAAACTGTGTGCTCATTGCTAAGCTAGTTGGGGGTAGACTGGTCTATGTGCATCATCTCATGAATAGTGTGGGGCAAATGTTAATTTTCAAGACTGGATTGTTCTCTGTTATAGATAATTGCAATTTCAAAATTGTTCAACATTTTCCTATAACATTCACCCCATAACATCATATCATCATTAGCAATTATGTCGAGATAAAAATAACATCAACAACGCAGCAAAACAGTAAAGAACAACAAAAGAAAAGCACACACAATAGAGACATTGTGATTTAGGTCAAAGACAAGGGGAAAACCCCACAAGGAGGAAAACCCAACCAGATTCTTCTTCTTAGATATTCATGAAATGTTCAGTTGATATACAAAGTGGAACAAGTATAAGACACATCTTCCAACACCCAATACATTAGGCTTCCTAGGTCAAACCTGGTAGCAGACAAGTGTGGGGAGGTAGATCTCCAAGTAACATTTCTCTGTCAAGACATTGTCATAGAGACAAGCCACACATCACAAATATACTATCATACATCAGAGAATCATTGCCATATCAAGGACATTGTCACTGTCATTGTCATTCATCACTATTATGTAACAAGGTCATAGTCAAAGGTCACAGCCATACAAGGTTACCGCCAAGTTCTCTATCATATTAGAGGTTACTGCAATACCATATCAGAGGTCACTGCTACACATTGTTACTGCCAAACATCACATTGTCATAACTGCCATCAAGAGTATTGTAGTCACAGTCATATTGATCAAGATAACTATCATATAAATCACTATCTTTGTTACCAATATAAACTATATAAAATAAAATAAATGTAAATAATAATGATTATCTGAAATAGGCATTCGTTAAGTGAAAAGGCATGTCTAAAAGACATGCCTAATCATGAAAGGACACCTGCCTAGGTATAAAAGCAGAGCCTCATTGTAACGTTCATCATCTCTTGTACATATATATATTATATATAATATAATATATATATATATATTAATATATACTAAATAAATTTTTATTACAATAACTTTTGTGTATTTTTACGTTAAAGTCAACAAGCAAAATGTTTTGTTGCTTCAGTGGTATCAAAGCCATGTGAGTCTTTGAACGTTATCCGCAGCACAATATGCCTTTAAGTTTTCACCCTAAATTCATTGAGCAGTTTAGTAAAATTCAAGAAGCATTTCACCGATTAGAAAAATCATGTGCAGAAGTTACAACACATATAAAGGAAATCCATAATAAGGATGATGATAGCGACAATGAAGAAACGAAACAAGGTGAAGCAGGAGAAGGAGATTTTGATCAGAATGAAGATGTAATAGATAATGATGAATATGAAAATGATATCGATCAAGATGAGGATCCACATGAAGTTGATCTTGATGTGGTTGAGGATGATCTAGATCAAGATGATGATCCAAATGAAGTTGATCTTGATGCGAATGAGAATGATACACATCAAGATGATGATCCAGATGAAGATGATGTGGATGAGGACTATCTTGAGAAACAAGATGAACAATATCATAACAATGAGGAAGATGTTGAAGAGGAAAATGTGGAAGAAGAAAAAGAAGATATTTGTGAAGATAATTATGAAGATGACATGTTTGAAGAAGAAAAAGTTGATTATGGGAGAGAGGAGGAAGAAAACCATGATAAAAATGATGATAATAATGCACAAAACATTACATTTAATAATGGTGAAGCTAAACTTGGTCGTAGTGAAGGAGATCCACATGAAGATGATGATGATGATCGCAACCATAAACATAGAAGGAGAGAGTCACTCGGTCTCAATCTTTTGATCGGGATGGTGAAGAGGAATATGAGATGAGACCTATCAAGAAGCGGGGCAGGCTTTCAGATAATGGCCAGTGATTGTAGGAAGGTAAGGCATGGTTTTCAGATCGCTGCAAGGAATATACACCATTACAAACAGAGAGAGAAGGATCTATAAAATTTGACAAGAAGCATCATGGTTCTTCACCATTTTCCCAGTTGAATGTGGATGGAGGTCAAAAATCGGTGAAGGGAAGTCAGACATATTGTGTTGAACCAGCCCCTCGGTTTGATGTGAAGAATTCCTTTCTTCATGCTCCTTTAGGAAGAGGAAGGGGAAGGAGTATAGGTAGTTGGGCTCCACATGATTCAAGGTTCACCTCCATGGAGACAATTGATTTTTCGTCAGCAATGCCTCAGGGACCTACGTCTTCAAAAATGTATCCTGCAAGGCCTATATCAAATCATGGAAATTCTACAAATTCATCATGGAATGCATTTGGGTTGATTCCTGGAATGCCTAATGGTGGTCTGGAGCAGTTGCATACACTACGTGTTGGAATGCAAGGACGAGCCCCCCTTTGAATCCTACCATTGGATTAACCATGGGCATGGGACACCCTCAATGCAGAGATTTTGAGGAGCGGGGATTTGTCTTAGAGGGGACATGTGCCCAATGGAGCATGTTGTAAATAGGATTGTTGTAGAAGATGTTCACAACCTTTCTCAGTTCAATCTTCCAGTTTTACTTCCAAGTGGGCACTTGTTGGGGATGAAAACTGGGCCAGTTGAACCCTCAGTTGTTGTTGTTGTTTCCAATCTACCATTAAGTAGCAAAAACTCATACAATAAGAATATTAAATATGGGTCAAATGAGGATGTTGCACGTACAAATGGGATGCCAATTGTTTCTACAAAAAATGAACTAGATTTTTATGATCTTGATCAACCTCTATGGAAGAAGGATAATCCAAATGCATCTGTTGGGCTGACGCGACAAGCGTTGCCTAGGAAAAGAGATGGAGACCATTTGTGGCAAGATGATTCATCTTATAAACATAGTTGTCAATTTTTTGATAGTGGCAGTGAGAAACCTAGTAGAAGCACAGGGACATGCTTTGTTTCCCATAATATGGTTCCTTCTGCGTGGGATCGTATTGGCGTTGTGTGATGCTACAATGACTAAATTGGGAGTTAATAGAACAAGAGATACATCAAGCGAACTTGTGAAACATGGAAAATATTCTCGAAAGGAAATAATAGACTAGTCTAGGGTTCGAGCAATATGGTGCAGATTCTCTAAGCGGAATCCAGATAATGATAATTTGTGTGTGCAAGGGCGAGGAATTCCAATTTACGTTGTTAGTGAAGTGTTACATAAGATTATACATGATGGAACTCCGGAAGGTCCACCACCTTTGCTTATAAATGGAATCAAATTGTGTATGCCTATTGCCTGCATTTTAGAGGTTGACCTTGGCTACACTTTACTTTTGAGTGCCCATAGCTTTGGAGTAAGCGAGGAATGGATTAGAAAGTTGGCACAAAGGGATCCCATCAAACTCCAAGTGTTACAAGTTAAGAGTTGTTGGGTTGGATCAAGGGCTCAACATACCTTGGAGGAAGGGGATATGCTATTAGCTATAGACGAGGAGCCAATTATTAGTTTCAGTGATATAGAGAAAGCTTGCCAACGTCTAGATACGTCCAAGGATGCCCATTAAGGAAATTTAAAAACGACAATTTTCCAGGAAGGTTCGGAATTGGAACTTCCTATCGGCATCGATCTTAGAGATGGCTTTGACACTAAACTTATGATGGGTTGCTGCGGTTGTGTTGTTCATGAGCCACTGGCATTTGTCCGTTCGTTGGGCTTTATACCAAAACAAGGGCACGGGGTATATGTGTCAGCATCATATTTGGATGGAAACCCTATGTTTAGATGTTGGAGTTACAAAGGCATGTGGATCGTTGAAATCAATGGAAAGCCCATTCCCAATCTCCAAAGATTTAAAGATGCTACACAAAAATTGGAAGATGAAGAATTTGTTCGTATCAAATCTCTAAAGTTGAATAGCCAACCACTACGTAAGTTCACGTTTGCTGCTCCCCGTCGTCGACCAAACCCTGATGCATCCGACCAATTCTAGTCACACTTCGCATCCATTCTAAGCATGTGCGTGTTGCGCTCTCTGGCCACTGTCCCGTCAATTTCCAAGTCACGTACCGCCTAACTCTTCCACCAGTCGAGATTCCACTATGGTCCAGTCATCTCCATCCACATTCTTTATGCACGCCAAAAGTCAAACGTCACTCACCCACCCATTCGTTCAGTCGATTCATTATACTAACTATATAATAATTAATAATTATAATTAATGTAATTATAATTGTTATATAATAGTTATAATTAATGAATTATAATTATTCATAATAATTTATAATTATTCTAAAATAATATATATATATTTTAAAAAGGGATAGATAACCCTGGGTCAAGACAGTGTTACCAGCGAATTATACAAGTTGAGGTACCAGTGACGTCAAGTTACATATGTCGAGATGACAAACACAAGATGAAGAAAATTGTCAGCAATATAGCTTTGAGGACAAAGCTCTTGAAGGAAGGGGCAATGTTACGAATATAAATTATATAAAATAAAGTAAATATATATAATGTAAATAATAATGATTATCTGAAATAGACATCAGTTAAGTGAAAAGGCATGTCTAAAAGACATGCCTAATCATGAAAGGATACCTGCCTAGGTATAAAAGCAGGGCCTCATTGTAACATTCATCATCTCTTGTACATTTTATATATATTAATAAATTATTATTACAAATACCTTTTGTGTATTTTTAGGTTAAAGTCAACAAGCTATAAGTTTTGTTGCTTCAATCTCTGTTATACATTATGAAGTCTATCATATTATTATAGCCATATTGTCATGAGGATAGTATCACATGCTAGCATTTATAAATTTTTGTCACAAATACGTTGAGTAGTACAGTCAAGTCATTTCTCTTAAAGATTACATATAATATTGCTCCAAAGTTAGTCATTGTAGGAATAGTCCTCATACGAGTCACAAAGTTACATTATGAGTTACTGAAAAATAGATATGAGCCATAGAGAAATAAATTCAAGCCACAAAGAAATGAATACAAGCCATAGAGATTATGCGAGCCATAGAAGATACATATGTGATGCATAGAACGAGCCATAGAACATCTGTGATCCACAAATGAGTCATGTGAGCTATAGAGTTGATCATACGAACCACGGAGATTAGCTTTGCGAGCCATAGAGAACGAGCCACCATAAAGTAGATACGAGCCATAAAGAACGAGCCACTGTAAAGTAGATGCGAAGCCACAAAATATAGATGTGAGCCATAGGAAATGAACCACTGTATATGATGTGAGCCACACAAAGAAGGTATGCGAGCCATAGGGAGGAGTTGCGGACCATAGACAAGATATACGAACCACAAAGAATATAGATGAGCCACAAATATGAACCACTATATAGGGAAGGTATATGATACATCGAGCTCACTATATAGAGAATGTGCTCTTCCTGTCAACAACATTTCCGACCCAATCAGCATTAGTGTATCTATGAAGTCTTGCATCTCTGGCACTGTACCTTAGTCCATGATTAATAGTTTCATATAGATATCTCAACACATGTTTAGCAGCAATCCAATATACATGTCCAAGCTCTACCTGGCTCAAGGAACACGTTGCAAAGCAAGAATCCATCTGGCTACCAATTTATCATGGGATCCATCTAATCTGAATCTGAAGAGGAATCTATCTCAACTGCTTCAGTGATATTTATCATGCCAAAGTCCTTGACAACATACCTCCCATAACAAGGAATTCCTCATCATTTCTTTGCTACACTTCTAATCTCAAATAGTTGATCATTCAGAGCTCAGAGGTCAACTCCATCTTAATAAGGTGATTTGATCCTGTAATAAATAAATTATTAACATATATGAAACCAAATATCAAAGACATACCTTCAACCTTGAAGAGGGGTTGAAGTCTACATCAAATGTCCATCAATCCAACCATGCCAAGTCCAGAGGACTTGCTTGAGTCCATATGGGGCAAATCCTATCAACATCAAGTCGTATATGGCCTATCAACATCAAGCCGTATAGGTATCCACACAACCAAAAAACTAAAATCGAAAGATTAGTCCAAGATCTTTTAAAGTGTGGAATCATTACAAAAAGTAGAAACCCATACATTGCTCCAGTGGTTTTAGTCCAAAAGAAGGATGGGTCCTTCAGAGTGTCCGTAGATTATCAAGGATTGAACAAGGAAACGATTAAGAATAAATTTTCGATCCCCTTTATAGATGAAATGCTAGATGAACTTTATGGAGCCCAATACTTTTCAAAATTGGACTTGAGATCAGGGTAATACCAGATCAAAATAAGGCTAGAGGACATAGCGAAGACTGCTTTTCGAACACGTGAAGGTCATTATGAATTTAGGGTAATGCCTTTCAGATTAACCTATGCTCCAACAACCTTCCAAGCCACCATGAGTGAGGTATTATGTTTGTATCTAAGGAAGTTTATATTAGTGTTCTTTGACGATATTCTAATTTATAGTAAAACATGGAAAGAGCACCTACAGCATCTGGAGCAAGTTCTCATTATATTAGAAGAACATCAGTTCTATGAAAAGATGTCCAAGTGCACCTTTCGAAAACAAGAGGTAGAGTACCTCGGACACATAATATACAAGGAAGGAGTAAAAGTAGATCCTAATAAGATCAAAGTGATAAAAGAGTGGCCCAAACCAAATAATATCTCCAAATTAAGAGGATTCTTAAAGCTGACAGGATATTATCAAAGGTTTATTCGAAATTATACTAATGTATCTGCACCCCTAACAAATCTGTTGAAAAAAAACTCATTTCAATGGGATAATAAGGCAGAAAAATGTTTTGAATACTTAAAGGAAATCACGTCCAAGGTGTTGAGAAATCTAGGGCAATGATAATTAGGATATTTCTCTTCTTGATAATTGCATGTGATATAATTTTACTTCTTGTATTATGATCTTCTATTCGTCATATTATCATGTGTTATTTTCATCGAGACAATTACCAAATGAACAATAGGAGATAAGAGACACAGTATGTAGGCTTGTTAGCCAGGGCCAAAACCTCTCACTCTTTGAGAGGAAAACCCAATCAGAAAATTCTTCTTATAGATCTTCAATTGATGAATACCAAGACCATGACAAAGACCCTTGACTCTAGAATCCTCCAAGACCCTTGTCATTGACCTTGATGTTCTGCCTCTTCCCTTTCTCGACTTCTTCTCTTGAACTACTCTTCTCAGCCTCCTCTTAGAGAATCTCGATCTCTATCCTTCCACATTGTTCTTTTCAGCTTCCTCTAGAGAATCTTGGTCTCTACTGCTCTTCTCAGCTTACCCAGAGAAACTTGGTCTTTTATATTAGCCCTAGATCAGAAACCCTAGAATAGTGTTTCTCCTCAGCTTCCTTATTGCGAGATCTATGCCCAAACAAGGTCACTTTAATGCAGCAACAAGTCCTACTTTCATCTTCTTTTGATGCCTTCAGTCCTTCTTCTTTCGCACGTGGGAGGGTATCTGACCCAAGACAAAACCCCAGAAGAATCCTTCCTCCGCTATCCCTTTTTCGCACTTCTGCTTGTAGGCTCTTCTTTGCACTTCTCTTCACCGAATTGCTTGCTCCTAAGTGAGGCCGTGTGGCTATTTATACACACTATCTCATGTCCTTTAGGCCGACATGATCACAAGGAGGAAGGCTGACATCATCTAGCAAGCTCTTCATTCGTTATAGGCCGACTTGAAGAGGACAAATGACAAGGTCTTGGAGGAATACATTTCATAGACAAGTGTGACTCTTTACAATGTGTAACATGACTTATTACATGACAATGACTCTTTTATTCTTTTATGACTAGATGACAAAATTCCTAAAGGCTCTCAATGGGAGCCTTGACTCGAAAATAAATTAGTTTGCTCATGAAACCCATGATGCAAGTATTAGAATAAATTTTATTTTTCTTCTTTTCATCTCTTTACATAAAAATACAATTACATGTCATTATGAAGGCCAAACCTAGTTACACTTTTTAACACAAGGCACCTGTAATAGCAACTCCAGATTTTTCAAAGCCTTTTGTAATTGAATGTGACGCTTCAGGGTTTGGCATAGGAGCAGTATTGATACAGGATAGTCATCCAATAGCGTTTCAGAGCAAGAAGCTCAACAAGCAAGAATGTCTCAAGTCTACATACAATAAGGAAATGCTCACCATTATCCATGCATTCGCTAAGTGGAGGTAATATTTCTTGGGAAGTAAGTTCTTAATATGAACAGACCATAATAGTCTTTAGCACCTCCTCCAGCAGGAAACACTATCCTAAGTCACCAGATTCATGTTCGAGTTCGAGTTCAGCGACCATAAAATTCGAATAAAGTTCAGCAACTAAAATTTTGTCGATAAAGTTCGACATAAAATTCGACATATAGAAATTCGAAGAAAAAAAAAATGTATATATATATAATCAATTTAAAGTCAAATCCAAATAAACTTTCTAGCCTCTGTAGCTTATTACCAAGTTACAAACTTACAACTACAAGTATATACAGTTACATAAAATTCACCAAGGTTTCAAGAGATAAGAGCCAGAACATTTGTCAACTTTTTTTTGGATCATTGTGTGTTACTTCAGCGACAAACAACCATATGCGAGATCCCCAAGAAAACCCCACAGCCAAGGTAGATCAGTCCATAAAAAGGGATGGCTTAGCAAGAGAACAGAGGCTAGAAAATTTATAAAATTTTATAAATTATGTGTGATCAATTTTGGTCATTTTCAAGCCTTTTAATGTTAATTTTTATTGTAATTATCTTCCAAATTATATGCTTCAGATTTCCAATGATTTTCAGCCTTCAAAAAGAAAGAGTACAGTTAAAAATGCCCATGGCCTAGGCAAAACTCTGAAGTTCAAACTCTGAAAATGAATAAAGAATCTCTGCAAATATATTGGCTCAAATTCAGTCAATTAACTAAAAACAGTGCAGAAAAATTTAGTGAATTAACTAAAAACAGTTCAGAATGTTCATATGACAGTAATGTAGTATAATAGTATTCTTCTTATGAAATCATAAAACAACTAAATTGAACATTAACCAATGCCAAGAGACTTTATGACAACAGTGAACTTTAATACCAAGTGCTGAAAACAGTCCTAAAATCACCACTCCTTTTCAGGTTAGATTGAAGCAAGTGGAAATAAACTTAAGCCTCTGATATGTTTTCAGACCTCTTTTCATTTATGACAGTGAGTAGTAAACCATGAAGTGAGCCAATAATGAGAGCAAATCGTTCCTTAATATATCAAAATATAATTATATATAAACTCAAAAGTTTAAACTTTAAAGTAGCTTGGCAGTTTTAGAAAATTGTTCATGCAAAAAGTAAACTAGAAATCTAAAACAGGAACACAAGTTTTATTCTTGATGTTCCTGTGGCCCACTTGTTATATCAAAAAGTTCTATGTCATCAAGAGCAGTATGAGTTGTGAATCCGCCAGATGCTTCAGCATCAGATTCATTAGTGAATTCCCTATCAATGTTTATGTCACTATCAATATACAAATCAGCGGCATCCATTGTTGCATTTGGAACAAGATCGATCCACGGAGTAGAGGAATTGGATGACTCTTTAGCCACATTCTTCAATGCCAACTGCAAGTCACAACGAACATAAACAAGATCTTCTAATCTTCCAAATAACAATCTATTTCTTTTCTTGGAATGAATGTGGTCAAAGAAACTCCAATTCCTTTCACATGCTGATGCACTTGTTCCCTGGCTTAAGATACGAATTGCAAAATTTTGCAATTCTGGTGCCTCTAAACCATAAAATTCCCACCATATTGTTGGATCATTTCTACTCCTATCATACTTTGTTGATTGTGTTCCAAATAACCCTTCTTCTAACCTATATGCCCTCAACTAACTTCTGATCAAACCTGCAATTTCTGGATCTGGATTTAGCTTCTCAATAAACTGGATAAGTCCATTCATGATTTCTTCATCTCTATGTCTTGGTAACCCAAACAATCTAGGGTCCAAATAGCATGTTGCTGCATGTAATGGACTATGCATCATCCATCTATGATCAACTAAATCCCATATCTCCTTTTAATCAGCTCCCACATTATTAAAAGCAGTTGCAATGGTCTCTTTGCAACAACCAATGCTTTCATAAACAAAACCCATACAAGGTTTGTCACCATCAACCATGCGGAGCACATTAACAATTAGGCCACAAATTTTTAAAACCTTGTTTGCATTTTCCCAAAAGCCATTATTGAGCACTATTTGTTCAACATTTTTCCCCTTAATTTCTTTTGAAAGGGTAGATCTCTCCCACTTAGTGTTGCAAAAAACAGCTCTTAGGCTCGCTTTTTCCTCAACAACTCTTTTCAGAGTAATATAAACAGTGGCAAATCTTGTATCACAAGGCCTCAACAATTCTTTTGATGCATTCTCCCTGTATATGCTCAAAGTGAGACGATGGTTGATGACGAAGTTTGAAATTGTTTTGGCTCTTCGGATTGTCTCATTGACCCAAGGAAATTTGGCTAAGTCATACAATATTAAATCCAAGCAATGAGTTGCACAAGGGGTCCAATAAATCTGATTATACTTTTCCATAATCAGCTTCCCTACACCAACACAATTTGATGCATTATCTGTAACAACATGGACAACATTTTCCACCCCAACCTCTTGAATCGCTTCATCCAAATTCCAAAAATAAATTATGATGTCTTCACTCGATCCATTTCATTTATTGCCTTCAAGAAATGTACCCCTTGAGGACAATAAACAAGCACATTGATCAATGGGCAATGACACAAATCTAACCAACCATCACTCAAAATTGTGCATCCTGTAAGCTTCCAAGACTCTTTAATATCAGCCAACTTTCCTGTCGCTTTGTCTTTTGCTTTCATTAGCAAAGTTGTCCTTAAAGCTTCAGAACCGGGAGGAACATAGCCCTTCCCAAAATCAATGGCCTTTTCAATTACATTTTTTAAATATGGACTCCTCGCCACATTAAAGGGAATTTCACATGCATAAAAAAATTCTGCAACAGCATCATCAACTTCCTGTTTCTCAACAGGTTTCCAGAATTGATTTAATGTTTTGGTTCCACCTGTTTTTGCTTGAGTAGAACTTGATCCACCAACGTTGAAATTGAATTAATGGTATTGGAGGAAGACATGGCAATCTCCCTCTCAATTCGTTACCTCTCATTTACCCTTTTCTCCTTTTGCATCTATGAATTGGAATGGTCTTTCTGCACTGTGGCTTTTTGTTCATCGATGATCATAGTGCAAGCTTCAACACCACCTCCACTTCCATTGCTAATACGGAGAAGGTGATCCACTGCTCTAGTTAAAGTGTCAGTGAAATTATGTCCACACCGCTGACATGAAAGATTATAACCATTGTTTAGAGAATTTTCGGCGAAATCACATAAATGATCTTTTTGGACAAAATTCCAAGCTACAACAGTTGATTTTGGGGGTGCCATTGAAATTTGAAGGTTCTGAACCTCTGATTGTTGAAAGCTGGTGAAGGCTTGAAGTCTGAAATGTCTACAATTTTTTTTGAAATTGCATTTTCATTAGTTAGAGCCTTAGAGGAAGGAAGAGTGATATAAAATAGGTAGAAAAGAGCAGGTTGTACTGTTGTAGCTTTTCCTTTTCTTACACAGGGCATACACTTCAGATCTAAAAGATTTAAAGATCCTAACTGTTTTTAGTTAAAATTCAGTAAACTAACTAAAAACAGTTCAGAAAAATTCCATCAATTAACCAAAAACAGTTCAGAATTTTCATAACAGGCCATACACTTCAGATCTATCTGTTTTTAGCATGTATCAATGTGGAGTTGAATTCAACAATATGTCTAGAATCTGGATACAGAGCTGAGCAAGAAGACGAGAATGGGAATCAGCAAGAGAAGAGTGCACAATCATAATGGGAATGATGAAAAATGCACAGGTAAGTTATAAACTTGAGGGTGGAAGTATTTATTTTTTATCAATGGCCATAGATTGGGCAGAGGTCAGTTAAGGAAGTATTGAGTTGATGTTTGGGTGGTGTTTTCTATGTTGATGATTGCAAGAAGGAAATGAAAGTTTGTTCATCTAAGTGGTGTATGCCATATGGACAGAGCGTTGGGAACCAATGTACTTTTGTACACCATGAACAGTGATCTAAGGAGCAGCATAGACACTGTGAGAGGGCAGAATTTTGGTGCCCTATGTTCAGTGATTTGATGAGGCAAATTCATAGTTAGAGGGTTCATTTGGTAGGCCTAATATCAATGAACTTGGAGTAGAGTAGTTATTGAAAGAACGCAGAGTGTTGGAGTTGAAATGCACAAGAGAATCTGAAGGTGTAAACTTCCTTGTGAGTTGTTAGGGCAGAGGTATAATATAATATGTTTGCAAATACTGACACTCGGAAAATCAATCAAATGTGGGGATTTTCAAGAAATATCCAATCAGCAGAACAAGTCTCGTATGACTGTAGAGGAAACACAAGTCACTTAAGTTTTTTTTATGATGTGTACTTTGCTGAAGACGTCGGTTTGGTCTGTCGATTAAGGATTCATGACTGTGTAAGAAGTTGAAAATTTTCAATCTAATTTTTAAGTTGTGACTCTCGAGTCTCTTGTATAAAACAACCCTTTGTGAAGCAATTGTAGATTGTAGTGAGCACTGAAATTTAGTTGTTAGCTGTTCTAGTTTACAGTCAGAGAAGTGTAAGTTTCAGCAATGTTGTATAACTTATAGATGTGGAATTAACGCTGAAAAATGCTCATACCTGAACGCTGAAGCCTGAGAGTGAGAGCCTGACGGCTGACGCAGCAAGAGTCCTCGGACCTCAGTCAAGAGACGTGTTGCAGCCAGCCGCTTGGTGTATGATGTATCAGTTAAGAGACGTCTTATGAAATGAAACCCTTCAGCAGAAACTTTTCGAACAATGACTCTGTAAACTGGACTACAGACTCTGTACAGTGTAGACTGGACCCTCCTGCGAAGTTGCGAACAATGAAACCCTCTGAACAATGAAACCCGCGCAAAGTTGCAAACAATGAAACTATCGTTTAACTCGGCAAAGAATGAAACCCGCAGACTGCAGTTGATTTGGTAAAACGGGCCCGCAATGCTTTTGTAAAAAACGAAGCTAAACGAAATTTTTCGAACCCTAAACGAATTTAATCGAACCTTAAATGAACCTCAACGATTTTGTTCGCCATAAAATTCAAATTCGTGATGAACTTTGAGTTCGCCATAAAATTCGGTGAACTTGAACGAATAAGTTCGTTTTCGCTTGAAGTTCAGCGAATTTTGAACTTATTCGTTAAAATTCGCTGAACCTGGTGACTAAGACGCTATCTACAAAACAACAAAAGTGGATCGAAAAAAATGTTTCCTTCGACGTGGATATATTACATAAGAAAGGGAATGACAACGTAGTAGCAAATGCTCTATCCAGGAAAGACGAAGAATCATCATTACTTTCAATTTCAGTTGTTGTCCTAGAATGGCTTCATGAAATTTGAAGTGAGTACGCAAGAGATCCAGAAACAAGTGTTATAATCAATAACCCCCCTAGAATTCAAAATTTGAACGGAAAAATGATATTTTGTGGTACAAGGGAAGAATTTACCTAAGTCCAAATTCCAAATTTAAAGCCAAAGTTCTCAAAGAATCCCATGATCCACTATCAGCCGAACATGTAGGTTTCTTTAAAACCTACTATAATTCACGCCAATCATTCTATTGGAAGGGAATGAATAATGATATTCAAAAATATGTAGCAGAATGTGATAAATGCCAAAGAAATAAAAATGAGAACATTATGACCCCAAGACTGCTTCATCCCGTAAATATTCCAAATTAGAAGTGGGAGGAAATATCAATGGACTTTCTCGAAGGATTACAGGTGTCCGATGGCAAGGAAAAAATTATCATAGTAGTCCACAAACTCACCAAGTATGACACTTCATTGGAATGAGGAAATCAGATCAGTGAAACAAATCGTTGAGATATTTTGCAAGAATGTCTACAAATTACATGGGTTTCCCGAAGTCATTGTGAGTGATAAAGATGCCAAACTCAAAGGTAATTTCTGGAAGGAATTTTTCAAACATATAGGAACCTACCTCAACATGAGCTCAGCATACCATCCTCAAACAGATAGTCAAACAGAAGTTGTCAAAAAATGTTGAGAAGCCTACCTACGTTATTATGCAACAGACAAACAAAATAAGTGGGCTCAATGGTTACATCTTGTCGAATGGTGGTACAATTGCACTTCCCACACTTCAGCGAAAACAACTCCATTTCAAGCTTTGTACGATTACAAACCTCCTAAATGGAAGGACCTTGCCATTATCAAGACAAAACTTCCAGCAATTATAAATCATTTAGAAGAAACCCAAAAGGTCGTCCAAGCACTTAAGGAAAATCTAAATACTGCAAGAAATTGTATGAAGCAGCACGCTGACCGAAACAGAACAGAGAGAGAATTCGAAGTTGGAGAATGGGTATTTGTTAAAATTCAGCCTTACAATCAATTATCCTTAAAACATAAGGGAAAAACCAAATCGACACCAAGATTCTATGGACAATACCAGATTAACAAAAAGATCAGCCAAGTAGCATACAACTTAAGTCTTCCTGATAAAAGTCGTGTTCACAACGTTTTCCATGTATCTTGCCTTAAAAAAACACTTGGAAAACACCAATCAGCACAAACAACACTTTCAACTTTAGATGACGAAGGGAGGATCGTTTTAGAACCAGAAGGTATCATCTCCAGCAGGGAAAGGAAGTTGTGATCACGAGTAATCAAAGAATACCTAATTCAGTGGAAAAGCCTACCAAAAGAAGAAGCTTCTTAGGAGACAGAAGCGTTTCTTCAAAAACACCCGTCATTATGTATGCTTTGAGGACAAAGCATCTTTTCAAGAGGAAGACAATGTTATGTAAAAAAATTAATAATTTTTGTAATTTTAGATTAATTAGGCTAAAGGGCACGATCAAAAGATCATGCCCTTTCACCAAGAGGTACCCGAGGCGGTAAATAAGTCAGGGACCCTTCTATGTAACATCATCATTAATCATTAATAAAATATATATAAAAATATTTATGTTCTGTCAATTAATGAGCTTATATGCTCCATAGCTCCAAGATTTCTTGTTCCTTAAGTACATCATGGAGGAAGCCAACTTCACATGCATCTAATTAATGCATCTAACAACAGGAGTTACAATCCTCTCCCTCTTAGAGCATATTCCTTATCACTAATGAATTTAATATCGCATGAGAATCTAACACTATCGTATCTTGTCATCTAGAATGGTCCTTGCATGAAGGACATATAGCTCTCATCATCTCATCAGACTATTGCAATCAACCTGACAATCTACTCCCTCTGAATAGGAAGCCTCTTCAGTCATAGTCATCAACCTGGGAAACTCCAATCCTTCCTCCGAGGACTGGGCTCTTGTCCATTGTCACTCTATTCAACAGGTAGCTCTACATCCTTCTTAATATCAAGACTTGGTTCCAACATTTATCAGATGTACCTGTAGACCCCAGAACAAGAGCAAGAGGAATAGTAGTAAAGTAAATAAACATAATGAAAGTGTACCTGGTGATGAGGTAGGATTGTCTTTCTTCTCTAGATATGAGAGTGATTCCTTCATTTTCCTACACCAACTCCATCTTAAAGCTAGTTCTTCCTGCATTACTCTGCATTATGATGATCCTCAAGATGGATCTCGCATCATCATCCAAGAAGTTAGAGGCATTCAAATACTCATGCAGGAAGAATAAACAATAGTCTAAAACGATAAATCTAAACAAGAGCAGCGTCACACAGAATTAACCTAAGTCTTGAAAGTACTTATCTTTAACGAGGATTGTAGGAAGCTCTCATCGCCCTCTTGATCCTGCCTCCAAGAGTCGCCATTGTCCATCAACCATATGTTAATATCATCTTTAGAGGAAATGTATCCTCTTGAGCACCACCAGTGTTCTCATTCCACATCTTTCCAAGCCCAGTTACCGACATACAAGATGATCACTAGATCAGGCTTTTTCTCATATCAAGGCACTCCTGAGGTTTCTCCCAAACCCTAGCTTCTATTTACAAGAACAAAAGGTCTCCCTAGGGTTTCCTTCAAACCCTAGCATTATTTTAGGTCTCCGCCATCTTCATCCCTTCCACTCTACATTCATAAACTTCATCATAGGTGTCTTCACGGGGGTGATCTTCAATGATTTTCTTCAACCCAACTCTAATACCATGTTAATTTTCATTGCTAGATTGTTCAATGTTGTAGATAATTGCAATTTCAAACTTTTTCAACATTTTCATATAGCATGCAACCCATAACATCATATCATCATTAGCAATTATGTAGAGAGAACAATAATATCAACAATGCATCGGAACAGTAAAGAACAACAGAAGAAAAGCACACACAAATTACAATAGACACCATGATTTAGGTCAGAGACCAGGGCAAAACCCCACAAGGGAGAAAACCCAACCTGATTCTTCTTAGATATTCATCAAATGTTCAGCCAAGATACAAAGTACAATAAGTATGAGACACGTCTTCCAACATCCAATACATTAGGCCTCCTAGGCCAAACCTGGCAGCAAACGAGTGTAGGGAGGTAGATCTCCAAGCAACATATTTCTCTATCAAGACACTATCATAGAGACAAGACATGCATCACAGACACTCTACCATATATCAGAGAGTCACCGCCATATCAAGCACATTGTCACTATCATTCATCATTATTATGTAACAAGTTCATAGTCAAAGGTTGCAGCGATACAAGGTTATTGCCAAGTTCTCTGTCATATTAGAGGTCACTGTTGTACCATATCAAAGGTCATTGCTACACGCCGTTACTACCAAACATCACACTGTCATAACTATCATCAAGAGTATTGTAGTCATTGTCATATTGATCAAGACAATTGTCATATAAATATCTTTGTTATACATTATGAAGTCTATGTCATATTGTTAAAGCCATACTATCATGAGGACAATATCACTTGCTAGCATATATAAATTTTTGTATAAATACATTAAGTAGTACAGTCAAGTCATTACTCTTCAAGATTACATATAATAATGCTCCAAAGTTAGTCATTGTAGGAACAATCCTCATACAAGTCACCAAGTTACATTACGAGTTACTAAGAAATAGATACGAGCCATAGAGATTATGCGAGCCATAGAAGATACATATGCGATGCATAGAATGAGCCATAGAAACTTATGTGATCCACAGATGGGTTATGCGAGCTATAGAGTTGATCATACGAACCACAGAGATTAGCATTGCGAGCCATAGAGAACAAGCCACTATAATGTAGATGCAAGCCATAGAGTAAAACCACTATAATATAGATGCGAGGCCATAGAATATAGATGTGAGCAATAGAAAAGATGTGAGCCACAAGAAACGAGCCACTATATATGATGGGTGCCACACAAAGAAGGTATACAATCAATAGGGAGGATCTACGGACCATAAAGAAGATATATGAACCATAAAAAATATATACGAGCGACAAATATAATAAATATGAACCACTGTAAAGAGAAGGTACACAATCCATCGAGCTCGTTGTATAGAGAATGCAAGCCATTGCGCGAATTACAAAGATGTTAATGTGAGCCATCAAGAATGAGCCACATAGACATGTGAGTCACTAAAACCACACAAGATGCGAGCTACAGATAAGCGTAATGCGAGCCATTGAATAGACAGAGCAAACCACAAGGATAGAGTCTATCATCGAAACAAGTGTGAGCTAGAGGTGCAATGCGAGCTATACATACGATTCATCCACAGATAAAATACCGAGCCACAGGAATATAATCGAACCTTGGAAAAACAATAGATATGCGATTCATTGAGCATCTATCCAATGAGCCTTACAATGTTCTTAATATATAGTCATTCGATGGGTGAAAGATATCCTTCAATAGTGAAGTCGACTTGACCTTGCCAATGTAACCCTTTTTAATTTTGACTTTAATTATATTTATCAATTACATGATGACTGCTTGCCCAAGGAAAATTTTTCACATCATATAATCATACTATTCCATTACCCAATTTCGAATTTTCTCTTTGTCCAATTTTAATTCTTTCTTGGGGCAAGGTAGGCTCCTTTTGGGGTAGATGGGTTCAAATGGGGAAATTCATCCCATAATTGCCCCAATTTTCAACACTCCCTCTCAACTAGGGAGGAATTTCCATCTACATCATACGTCTCATCTCGGATGTCTCATCATTGTTGCGTCATGTCTCATCATTGCTGCCACAGAACTTCTTTGGTTGCTTCTCCTCTTCCCCTCAGCCTTCTAGTCTTCACTTTTCTTCGTTCTAGATTAGAGAAGAGCTTGTCGTTGAATAGTGAATTGAAGGAAGTCAAGTGTCCTACATAAACTCAATGTTCCACCAAGTTTCCGGAACGAGGAGGTGAGGGAGCGGGGATACGCAAGAGCGGCCTATGCAAAAGCTCCCCACCAATTTTTAGGAAACGTGGGGGGATGTGGGGGCCTTAAAAGCTTATAAATATAAAATATAAATCGATGAATCATATAACTGAAACAAATTTAAAACGAAAAGCATGATCATTGATATCATTATCATATACATTATAATGATATAATCATACATCATACAAATTTGTAGTTGTACAGTGTAACTACTAGTCTACTAACTTACTAACAATGCACAATGAAAATAAATTATAAAATTATAAATGTTTAAAGTTTTAAACTTTAAACTTTAAACAGTATTGATGTTCCACTTCCAACTATGAACATTGAATACTGAATAATATAAAAGTCAAGTCTGATACATCAGCGTCAGTGTTCCATTCAACGAAGGAGCAAACAGAAGGTTGCGTGGCAATGGCAGCAGTGTTCAGTTCAACTAAAAAGCAAAATAAAAATGAAATGTGAAATGCACATAACGTAGACCGAGAAAGGCTTCTTAGCGATAACAGCAATGTTCAGTTCAACGAAGGAGCAAACAGAAAATGAAATTTGAAATGCACATAATGTAAACCCTTCTCGGTCGGTCAACAAATATAAAAAACTATGATTTTTTTGTTTCATAAAAAAAATTGTGAATTTTTTCTAGGGAAACGACCCCTCAAGACCCCTTAAGACCCCTTCCACCTAGGAAGCGATCGCTTTTAAGTTTCCTTGCGTACCCTATTTTTTGGGAGCTTGGGGAAACATCCCCCTCTCGTCCCCAAGTCCCCAGAGCACAAGGGAGCTAGGAAAATTGACCCCCAGGTGGGGGGACGCGACCCCGTGGAACACTGCATATACTCTTCTAGAGGGGCCTGAATGGGTGCCAATAGGAGTTGAAATGACTTGACAATTTTAGGGCTGACTTGGTCAACTTAGGGAAAAAATACATTTTAAAAATTCAAATTTTTCTTTCTTTTAAATGTCCAAATGGAACATGACAAAAATAAATTTCTTTTAACAAAAATAAAGTCTCTTGACTCTTTTACAAAATCATAATTATGAAGACCGAACCTAGTTACAATTTCAACACTCCCTCTTAACTAGGGAGGTATTCATAATGACTCATCCGAATATTCTCAAGTTGAAGACTTCTATAAGAAATGATCTAGATTTATAAGCATCATTGATGATAACATCATCATAACCAGCATTGTCAAAATACCAAAGCCTTGACAAGTAAGCTCTATCTCTCCACTAGATTAGCACACAATGCTGGGAGGCATTTAATAGTACACCATACTGCCTCTCTGTGGCACATACTCCACCTAGGTTCACAAGAATATGCCCTCCACAGGACCATTTCCTACTTGTCACAAGGAAATTTCAGTCCACAGAACCATTCTTTTCATCGAGTCAATGTACTTGACATAGGTGTTAATCGTAATGGGCCACAGTACATGACTCAAGAATGTCAGTCCAACATGCTTATCTAATCCACCATTCTCCCTATATTCGTGCTTATCCTCTATATATTGTTGTGCATCGTTGCATACCCCTATACAACCCTGCATGTCATGGTCTAAAACTGAGTCAGTGTTCATCAGCCTACGTCCTGCCTACATCATCATCTACCCTAACTCACTACCACTACCCCTTGATGTGTGGACCTCCTCTCCTAATCCTCCTAGAGAGATTTGATAGGCAAACCTCGCTAAGCACCATTGGTGGTGTCCCCATGGTGTTGTTGCTCTGTGTCCCCTGCATCCATGGAAAATCCATGGCTCCATACAAGACACTATCTAGTGGCCTTCCAATGCCACCTCCTCTGACCAACTCCTACCGGAGTATATTGATCATCCTACTGCCCCATGCACATCTAGCTTGCCATGACAACTCATGAAATCTACTCGCTCCCTTGTCAATCCATCCTATCACTAGTGTTGTCTGAAACTCTGAAGGGGATCTGAAAAAGTGTGTGCACCCAACCACTGAGTCTGTCACACAGCTACTACCAACACCGACCGACTCCATGATGTGATGGGTAATCCCACCTGGATCCCAACAATAGTTTGGCCCTCAAACCCCTCTCATAATCCATAGGCCCTGTTGACTTATAGCCATGGCTATATCCAGACACCGAGCATGCTCCACCGGGAACCAACTCAATACTTCTTGCCACACAACCCCGTGAGAGCGACCGGATGCGAGAATACTTGTACATCTAACAACTCCATCATGCAAATGATGCACGAAACACCCCCCCCCCCCAAGGATCCAAAACAAGATTCGCATCCCATACAGATCCGTGCAGGATCCGCAGTTTGGAAATCCGAAACAGCGGATCAAGATGGTGTTGGAAGTAGCTGTCATTGTGTAGTTGTCATTGTGTAGTTGTCATTGTGAGTCCCTAGGTGTGAGTCTAGAAGTTGTTGATTCTTATGTAATGAGTTGAATGGTGATCTGGTTATATCGAAGTCAGTAATTTGTGTCTTATATATTTGTACTTGTGATGATCAATAAAAATATCAAGTGAGATTTGTGTTTTGTGTAATAGCTCTCTGTTCTCTCTTTTATATTTCTAATATGGTACCGGAGCGTGTTCTGGCTTTATTTCCTTATAGGAAGGCTAGGAAGATGTGAGTCAGCCTTCAGTTTTATTGCTTTGTAAATAGATAAGGATAGAATGTGTGAGATCAGATTTATTTAGTGGGAAATTTTTGTGTTTTGTATGTTGGTCTAGTTTTTGGATTTGCAGATCTATTCATTATTTTTGTTTTAAGAGTTGTTCTAATGAGATTGGGTACAAGAAATGGAATAATAATGTGCAGGAAAAGGGCAGGCATATTGATGCCAAAGATGCCTCAGTTGCCTTCAAAATAAGGGGCCTTGTGTGGATTGGTGCAGATTGGACGAGGATCACATATTTTCTATCTCTGATCAGATTTTTCGTAGCGATGGACAACATTCAAGATCTTCTTGCAAATGGGGTTTGAAGAATGGCTATTAAATGCAACAGATAGTTCCATAGCTAGTAATTCTCTTTAGAGCCACAAGTTTTCTGTGCAAATCGAAATACGTAAGCTTGAAAGTCCACATGGGGAAAACATATGTTCGTTGTGTGTTTTGAGCTATAGTAGCCGCATAGATTAGAAAGCTTGCCATAAGTTGCAGAGTGTGTTGAAAGTCGTGTCAGTAGTTCGTTGTTGTTGCGTGATCTCCTTACCTACACACTGCAATCGGAGCAATCTGCTAACTTGCATGTGGCACAGTGACACATATGAGTTGAAACGAAACTCATGTAGAGGAGTCATGCATAGTGTGTGGTATGCGTGTGCCCAAAGTACTGAACCACGCACAGTTAGCTTGGATGAACATTAATCCACTGCTCTGCAAATCTGCGTTTGGAGTATTTGATCTCAAGAACAACCAATGTGCAACACAAAGACCCATCTGCCTGTGGGACGAGTCTGGTGTAGGAGATTAGTGCTAGAGAACCATTGTGTGGACAACAATTGCCCAGTTCTATGCATTTGCAGCTGTTGGGAGAGTCCGATGAGATCTATTGAAAATCGTAGGCCGGTGTATTGAAATTGCAGGCCTATAAACTATTAGATTGATTGGTTAATTGCGGCACAATTCATTCTAGTATCCTACCCTGCGTGCCATCGCCAATATGTTCAGAATGAAGCAGACATTATAAATATTTTTTTAAGATGTTGTATGTAGCTATTTAAAAAATAAATAAAAAATTGTGAGATTTTTATTGGTTATATAAAAAGGATTGGTCGTTCTTAAACTGGAAGCCCCGGTGTCCAAAACGTCAATCCTTGTGTGTTAGTAATTTTGGTTATAAAAAGGGTTGGTGGTTCTTAAACTGGAAACCCTAGTGTCTGAAACACCAATTCTTGTAAGGTCAAGTTGTTTGATCAAATCTTGAGCACATTCAGTATGCAGACCTCCATCCTATCAACTAACGGATAGCCAAAAGCGAAATATCCGAAAGATGGTGGTTGGTCCATAGGATGATTCATTACTTGATGACTCTTATCGCGAAAGCCCCAAAGAGCCGAGTTGTCAATATTGTTGATCCTGCAAAGTTCATCAACAATGGTCAGAGGCGGTTATGTTTTAAATGGAGGTCAAGTAACAGCTCGAAGATGTGGTGGTGAAAGAGCGGAGTTTGCGAGATTCCAGAGTGGATGTGAGTGTTGATGAAGACCAGTCAGACATATATTTATTTATTGTTGAGTATGTTTTCCATGTAAGCATTAAGGGAGGGTTTTGGAAGCAATCCTTCCATGTCATGTGTAGTTGTCATTGTGAGTCCTTAGGCGTGAGTCTAGAAGCTGTTGATTCTTATGTAATGAGTTTTAATGGTGATCTGGTTGTATCAAAGTCAGTAATTTGTGTCTTATATATTTGTACTTGTGATGATCAATTAAAATATCAAGTGAGAATTGTGTTTTGTGTAATAGCTCTTTGTTCTCTCTTTTATTTTTCTAATAGACGGCAAACACGGTTCCTAAATATTCAGAACCGTGTCGGCTCGATCTGTAGTTCTAGATTTCCGAACCGCAGATCCAAAGGCGGATCGAGCACAGATCCATACAAATCCGAAGCAGATCAGGTGCCCGACAGGCAGTTCCGTGGAGGCCAACCTAAAAAACTTTTTTTTTTCTCTAACTTGAGTTGGGGTGGGTTTAGGTTGAGTTAGGGAAATAATAGATGGGGATAATGCTCATTTCCTCACTCTTGTATTTTTGGAGAGCTTGGAGAAGAGAGGCTTGAGGAGAGTGAAGGAGGAGTGAAGGAGGAGGAGCTTGGAGGGGTAAAGAAGGGCTTCTATCTACAAGAGCTAAAGGGGTAAGTGCAAACCCTAAAGTCCCGCATTTTTCTATCATTGTTGTTTGTATATTTTCTCCTCCCTCTCCTACTCTTTCCCATTCTTTCTTCTTGCTCATTCCATCGCAGGTTGTCCATCTATATTCATATTCCAAAATGGTGTTCTTTTGGCTTCTTTGTATCATTCCACTTTTGGTTTTCATGATGTCAAGGGGGAGTAGGAATAGAGGGGAAGAAGAACAAGTGGACAGTGGTCCCCATATGAGTGACCCAATGTCTAATGAGAAAGAAGCATTTGAAGAGGAAGGGGATGAAGAGGACACTGAAATGCTAGAGGGGAAAGTTGCATTGATACCCTTGTGGAATTATGTGACCAAACTTGAAGGGGGGAAAGGTGGTGGAAGCTACAGGTTTTTTTACCCTCATGGTTTTCATAGAGGAAAACCATATAGCGGTTCATATACCCATGTGAGGAGGCATCTTTGTAGAGTGTTGGACATTGATGACAAAAAGGGTGTCATGGGGATAGCAATTTGCCCAAGGGTTTCTGCTGAACAAAGAAGAAAATGTTGAGAAATCTAGGGCATCATGAATTAGGTGATTTCTCTTTATAAGTAGTTGCTTGTGAGAGTTTTTACTTCATTAACTTAGGATCTTATCTTTGCTTAAGTTATTAGTGTTGTTCTTCATCAAACAGCTACCAATGCATGAACATAAATAGACAAGAGACGCAAAATGTAGGCTATGAGCCAGGGCCAAAACCTCTCACTCTTTCAAAGGAAAACCCGCACAAATTCTTCTTATAGAAATTCCAATTGACGAATACCAAAACCAAAACCCTTGACCTATTAGCCATTCCAAGACCAAGACACAAGCTCTCTTGACAGTCAGCTTTCTTCTTGACTCCTCTTCCACCTCGACCTTCTTTGATGCATAGAACTAACAAACACTGAGATCATTTCCTATCATAGCAATGAACTGTCATGTCACTGTGACCACAGAAACTCATCACCGTCATGTCACCAAACTGTGATCATTGTAGCAACATTGAATCTCACTGTCATGTCATCAAAGATAGCATCGAATCTCTGTAGCTTCATTTTATCACTGATATAAGACTTCTTCCTAGCACTGAGACAGAGATCCAAACTTCATGTCATTGTAATAATACACCCAAACTTCAAAGATACATCTAAAGTGTCTTTTGTTCTATGATCTGAATTCTAGAAGAGATTCGAGCTTCATCTTTTACTGTGATCACCCTTTAAACATATCCTTGTTGTCTACATCATCTGAGCTTGTTTAAGTACTGGGTCTGAACCCATCTTTTGTTTTTCCCATCCGAAAACTTCAGAGAGAGATGACTGAAATTTTGTGTTTGGGGAATAGCTCGAGGTGCCTATTTATAGTAGTATGTCTGTCATATTAAGCTGACATAAACTTATGAATAGGTGTGTCTCCATAATAAGAAGTCGGCATGAGTTTGTCACCTTATCCTAAAGCCGACATGAAGAGAGGACTGTGTGCTTGTCGTTGGAGGGCTATATAGAGCTATATACAATTGACACATGCCCAAGAAGAGCTCTTCATGCATGACATTGACTCTTTGACTCTAATAATAAATCCTAAGGCTCTCAATGGGAATCAACTAGATAAAACCTCTTGCTCGTGAAACCCATGAAGCAAGGCATTACAAAAATAATTTTATTCTCTTCTTTTCATCATTTACAAAGATCATAATTACATGTTATTATCAAGACCAAACCTAGTTACATTTTACAACACTCCCTCTTAACTAGGGTAGTAATCATAGTGGTACTTGGTCATTCTCAATCTGAAGAATTTCTCATAAGAACAGTTGGATTGGTAACCCATCTGTATAGCATCATATCAACCAGTGTTTTCACATAGCAAGGCCTTGACTAACAGCTCTATCCACATGATCAGAGCACAATCTTGGCGAGACCAATGATTCATAGACACCATAATCATTGTCTCTCAAGATACATACTCCACCTAGTTGTTCACAGAGTACGACCTACTTTGGACTATTCTTATCTTAGATAGTCAGCCCTCAAAGAATACCGGTCCACGACTACTCTTATCTTGGATTACCCAATCCTCCATTCTGTCTTCCCAGGTGAAGACCATAATGATGTGTCTATCTCTCCCTCTCAATTAGGGAGGGCATATCAATTCCAATAATGGAATGTACTCATTCCTACAAAAGGAATGTACCTAAGCTCCCTCTTGGCTTAGGAATTTCTGAGTTTCTTCCAAGTAAGATACTTGTTTTTCAGGCTGCCTCTTAATTATGGACCTACAGTAGCTCCTCAACCAGCTGCTTGAAGAGCTCCTTCCTTCGATGTCATGAATTTTCTTTGTCAAGGAGTCTTAATCTTTTGTGGCTTCTTCATAGGGCACAGACCATCCATCACTTTCATCCATGGGTCAGTCATGTCATTATTCCTTTCACTAGAAAGTGATCCATTAGTCTTCATCTGGCCTTGCTCCAAGTCATGTTGCCTCCTTCATGCCATATTTTCAGAAGGATCTTACATCCTTCTATATGGTCCTCTTGGAAGTCATCCACAGTTCTTGCCTTCGGCAGTCCCACATCAGCCCATCCAGATATTTGTTCAAAAATAAGAAATGAACACTTAAATTAAAATTACCTTTGTGATGGTCTTTCATCATGACATCTTCTAGTTTGCATCAACATCCTGCATACAAGCTGACATATCTCCCAAAGGTATCTATTTTCCATGGTCTCCATCTTTTTCAGACTTCCATCAAAGCCTTCATATCTTTCCGAGAGATTTCCTAGTCAAATCCTCTAGTTCTCGGATGTTGATTGTCTCTTCAATGGTTGCATGGTCCATGATCTCTTCCTTCCTTTCTTCACCCATGATATTCCCAGGAACTTCCAATCAAAGTTCCTCTAGTTGTTGTCAACCACCTCATTTTCATATGAGGACATATAATGTTGATTCATCTTGTGTGACCTATGCCTTCTTGCATCCTTTTAGAGGAGGAGATCATTTTCCTTTGATCATGCTTCTCAAGATAGAGCAGTGATCCATGTTACCTGCAACCAGTGTTGCGAAAATCGCGATAATATTGGAAAATTATGATTTTTTGAGTTTAGTGATATTATTGCCCGATTTTTACGTTAATTTTTCCGCAAAAAATCACGATAACTTGAAAAAATCGCGAATTTTTGAGGAAAAAATCTTACTTTTTTTATGAGGAGGTAACACAACCTACCTAGGCTACCCCTGTCACCAGTGGAGGACGTGGTCTACCTCCCGTAGCTCCTAGTTCTTCAGCTTCTAGAGCACAGCAGAGTCCACTACCAACTCCATCGACATCTACATCTAGAGGGAAAGGGAAAGCTATTGCATTTTCTCGCAAGAGGGGCAGAGGAAATCAGTAGTATTAGACTTTAGTTATTTGGTTCATTTCATTGTATATGACATTATGACTCATGATATGAGATACATTATTATATTTCGTGTTGATATTTTGAGGCTAGGTTGGGACTCAAGAGTTAGGACTTACTATTCAGGACATGATTCACTGTTATGTGTGATGTAGCACTAGAAATGATATTACACATCTTATATATTAGTTCTTTTATCATATTTATGTGTCAATGTATTTATTTTATGTTGTAGATGCTTTAGATATTAAAAATTTTGAAAAAAAATGAATATTTTTGTATTTTACGATTTTTTTTCCCGATTATTCCCCGATTTTTACGATTTTTTACGATTTTTTCCCTTGCCGATAATATCCTGATAACGATAACTGCACCATTGCCCGCAACCATACAACATGACTTTATAATGTTTAATACAAGCATACATACCTTATTTACCTTTAGGTCATCTAGGCTTCTTTCAGCAACTTCCTTGATTGAAAAGATCTCCAACCCCTGATCTGCTTCATCTCTTATGTCATCATACCATCATCCCATGAATTCCACAAGTTGGAGTTCCTGATGAAACACTTGCTTCCACTCTAGATCAGTGAATCCTTTGATGAGGATTCCATCAGAGAATCTTGCATATCCCTAGCCAGTAGATGTTTCCTTTTGACTTGATGTATGATGAGACTTGTCCTGGATGACTTCTTCCCTTTCCTTTAGTTCCCAATGAGGTTCTTAAGAGCTATATCCTTCATAGTTGACTATCAAACATCCTTCATGTTTCCTATGGTTATGTCACGAGCTCTTAATTTTAATGCTTTTTCTCTTCCTCGGACCTCCTTCTTTCAGCTTTCTCCACTTCTGAGGTGAAATGGACTTCTTCTCTATCTTTCTTGTTATTGCCCTTCTTAAGCTTAGGACAATCTTTCATGTAATGTTCATAACATTGAATCTTAGCTATGTTCTTCTTTCCTTTCCACAAAATCTCTGAATCCTTTCATTTGATCCTTTAACACTTTTGCCCTCAACATGTCATCTCCTATCTTGCATAGAGATTACACATTGTTGAATAGCTTCTTTTTTTTAATGTAATCCTCCCAAACATGTTACCTTGTTCATCAGTTAATGCATTTAGAACAAAGAGGATTATCTCTCCCGAATCTTGCAATTGAGATCCTATGAAGACAACCCTTTATCCTTTGATACCTTCAATTTGTGTAGATCAGATCTAAGTGATGTGACCTTCTTTATGGCAACTTCAAAGAATAGTTCTACCAGCTTATCATATGTTATCTCTTCAATATCTCTAATACTGCTATATAAGGGGACCTTTCATAAGAATCCCTTTCCATGTATTCAGAGGAGACCTTTTCATTGATATGTTCAATGAATTCACTTTCTTCAAGGACTATGTCTATCCTCCTTTTTCCATGCAAGGAATTTCGATGACCCAAGCAGTTTATAGATCTTCTTGCAAAATGAAGTCATTTTACCAAATTTGATTATAGAAAGAAAGATACTTGCTTGACAAGTGAAGATAAAATCGTCAACTTGATCACTTTCATAATGGTTGAAGAAGATGTATTAGTGCTCCTTTTGGATGATCTTCTTCCAAATGAAAAGCCCTTCTTCAATCAAGGAGATTGCTCCTTTTATGATGTCAACGCCTTTAGATCTAGCTTCCTTTGTTGATGGTGATTGATGAGGATGTTTTGATGCTTCCTCGAATGATCTTCTTCAAGGATAAGGAGGGGATCCTTGCTGCAATGATAGGGAGCTTGCCTTATAATTTTTGAAGATGATAATAATGCCTTCTTGCCTTTAAGATACTTCGAATTCTTTGGTAGTGAATGAGTCCAAATCAGAAATTCTTCTAGGGTTGCGACTTTCTCCAAGATGATGTTCGTTTTTAAAGTACTTAGAACCAATGTTGTGAAAAGCGCGAGCGGGATTTAATCGGCGCGGGGAAAAAAATGAAAAAATCGGAAAAATCGGGAAAAAAGCGGAAAAAAG
>APFE030560855.1:244930-292663 GCA_000404065.3 Pinus taeda
CCTAGCATTAACACTTTTCATTTTGAGAGTGCTTTTTGGACAATTTTTGCACAAAAAATTGGTTTTCACCGCCATTTTTAAAACATGTTGAAAATTTACCCAGAAGAAATAAATAAATAAAAAAAAGGTGTTATTCCAGCATCAACATTTTTCATTTTTATCATTGTTTTTGATGTTTTTTCAGGGTTTTTTGGCCAAAGTTCCCATTTTGAGTTTATAGTTCCCGTTTCAAAGTTTACATTGTTAACTCATTAAATTTATCACAGAACATACAAGAGTAAACTACTTTTATGGCACTTACTCCATGTTGCATTTGCTTAAACTTGTAAAAACAAGATTTGCAAATTATTACCTAACCTTTAGGGGGCTAGTGAAGGTGAGACAAGCTTTAACTAATATGGTGACCTCTGAACCATGGGAGAACATTAAAACTGATAGAGATGGTGCTAATGTAGCCCAGAACACTATTCTTGACAATAGTTTTGGTCACAGATTAAATATGTTTTGCAATTCACCAAACCAATTTATTACATGATCAAGTTTGCAGATTTAGATCGGGCAACAATTGGGAAGGTGTATGAGCAAATGGATAACGTGTTGGGGCAGATTAAAGACATTGTTGAGCCTAGAGATATCACCTTGTACAATTATATTCGTGCAAAGGTGGAAAAACGATGGGATATGCTAAACATTCCATTGCATACCTTAGCATATGTTCTGACACCTAAATACTATCATCCATCGTGGCTTTTAACATGAGCACCAGGGGGGAGTAGGAGAAAACCACATCTAGATCCAGAGGTTTTATCTAGTTATATGAAAGCAATGGATAAATTAGTCCCCGACAAGGAGGCGCCTTCCATGCTACAAAAACAATTGGGCAACTATACACTTAGCACTGCTCCATTTGGGAGCATACATGCAATTCGAGATCGAGAGAATTTATGTTATCTTGAGTGGTGGAACATCTACTCCACTTCTACAAACTTCGGCTTTTGTGGGTGTTATCACATGTGGTAAACATTTCTTCCGTAGAGAGGTCTTGGAGCTTATACATTTTCATCCACTTGCGACTGTTGTCCCATTATTGTGATGATGCAAAAACTAATAAAGACCTTAAGGTTTGGGACAAAAATCCATAGGAGCCCAGTTTGGAGGATGGAGTGTTGCGATCAGAGCAATTAGAGGATGCTATTATCCAGGATGATGATGATTGAGTTGAGATGCCACCCCCATCTAGTCCCTTGGTTCCATGCTTCAACACCAACAGCAGGGGCTTCATCTTCATTAGTTCCACTACCACAACTTCCGTAGCCACCATCTTCTTCATTGCCACCACATGGATGTTCATGTCATGTTCGTGGTGGAAGGAGGAGAGATTAGTAGATATATTCACAGTTTACTACTTTTGTCATAGATTAGACTTGTAGTCTTGTTGTGAATTTGAACCTTTTTTGTCTTACTCTTCCTAGTTCAATTTGTACTCAAGTCTTGATGGTGGCCAAGTGACCTATTTTCTAAACAATATTATTTGAATTTTGGACATGACTTATCTTGACAGTTGCTCACTTGCTAGATAAGTTACTTGAATGTTTGATGAATTTATCTTCTAAATGTTTTATGTTTTATGATATGCTTAAAATTTTGATGTAAGTTTGTAATTGCTAGAATCTAGATGATTGATGCTCAAATAATTAATCATTGATGTACAATGGAATCATGGATGCCATATCTATCTTGATTTATGTAAAAATATGCATGTTTTCATGTCTTCTACAACTAATTTAGTATTTGGGATGTTTTTTTCTTTAACATAAATGCAAAAAAAAAAAAATAATAATATATATATATAAAATATAATTTAGTAGACGCTTTGCTTCCTAGATTTTTGGGAAATGACGCTTCCACGTCCCTACTTCCAAAAAACGTCCCCGCTTTGTGCAACATTGGTCCTGCGCAACTCATGTCGCCTCTCCCACCGGTCTAGTCAATGCATAAGATCTATCTAGGTAACCCTGCCTCCTTGTCTCCAATGTGCAGAGGTAACATAACAGTGTTGCAAGCCCCATTTATGTAGGCCTGAAGAGATCTATTGTCTGGAAGTATCGTAGCTTCATTGGCTTCCTGCACATCTATCTGCTCCACATTGATGGCAAGCCCGAATGATGACTGCCCATCCTCCTCCATCAGGGGCTCAACATGAGTCACGAGTTGTCCCTCCACTAATAACTCGTTATGCATAACAACCTCATCTAGCTCACACCCCTCTATGTGCTCTCCATGTTGTTGTAGGTGGCTACCATCTGGAAACTTTGTCACGGCTCTAGGTACCTCTGTGCCTATTGGCATCTCGTCAATGGATAGCCCTACAGAAGCATGTTCCACTCTCTCAGCCACTATCTCAACTTACACCATCATTAGACTCTCAAATGGTGGTGACTCTTGAGTCACTCTACGCTAACCTAAGTCCTCCTTGCCACAGCTGGTGTTATTTTCTTCATGCGCAACCTCCTCCTCAGGCTCGTTGTCAAGAAATGCCTCAATATAGTGGGCCTTGCCCTAAATGTGCCTTCATCCTGGAGTCCACAGCTCCTGACATGTGAAACCAAAGATCGTACTCCGGAGGTCTCCCCTAGGCTCATCATCTAACTCCCTCCCTCTATGTGATGATCCAGCCCCTGACCTATGCTACTTCTTCAAATGGAAAAGCTCCCCAAACGATAGAGCCCTTTTGATCATAGGGTCTAATGCATCATACTCATTAATCCCATCTAAGAAAGACCTCAACAAATCTGCAAAAGTATCCACTCTCTCCCTCCCAGGTTCATCTAGAAAATGAGGCATGGTAGCACAGCTAGTCTAGCCATACGCATGGGTGTTGTTCTGTTGAGTTGTGCGTGCATGAGTGTGGCTTCCCTCTCTTATCCGAGAACCACCTTCTCCATGGTTGTCTTGACCCTTCTAGTTATGTAATTGCATTCCCATCATATGTTGCACCATCTCTGGAACCTGTTGGTTCTTCCTCACCAACTGTTGGTTCTACCTCATCAACTCCTCTAGAAATTGACCCCGACCACCTTGTCTAGGCTACCCATATTTTCCCTGGTTCTCCATGTGTTCTCTTCTTTCTTGCAACATTGGAGTGTCCATAGTTTCACCAATCACTGTGCATGCATGCCTAACATCTTCATGATCTTGCTAGCTTCCCCACAACTGGCCAAGATCATGCTTTGATACCACTGTAATATTCCTAAATGGAAATTATCAGTGAGCAATGAACTAGGAACAACAAATTGAATCAAAACACAAACACATATTACAACACATAATGAATCCAACAGTATAAACTAAGCGATTTTATTAAATTTATAGGGAAATAGTACATATATTGAGCTAAAATGATAGAACCTGGGCTTGCTATGCAAGTTGAGCAAAAACCCAGAAAATATAACCCGAACCCAAGTGTGGAACTGTCTCTATAGTGATTTGCGCACTACTCAAAAATAATCCGTTGTTGGCTACTAGATGGAATGTTAATCTCAAGGCTGAATACTCGGAATGCTCTAAAATTTTAGCCATGGGCTCCTCTCACCAAATCCATAAAAACTCGGACAATGGTTTGGCTTAAGTCCAATCCAAGATCAAGCCCACCAAGTGATATGAATTACCCTACTAACAGGTAAAATGCACTACTGAACAAATGTTGATTTTCGTACCAAATATCACGCGTAATAATCTAAAACTTCAGCCCTGATCTTCTCTCCCAAAAGCCACAAAAACCTAGAAACGGTTTGGGCTAATTCTTGCCCATGAAATTAACCTCCAAGTGGACCGAGTGGCTCTCTGATGGCTACACACACTGTTGGGATATGCTACCATTTATCTCCCCAAAAATCACCATTGGAAAATTCCTCACACCTCTACAAATTACTCTTCGAAAAATCCAACCTTTTCCCAACCCCTTGCTCCAAGAATCAACTCTCTCAATGTCTCCACAGGCTTTGTCTAGGAACCTCTACACACTGCCAGAATTAACAAATTTCGCTCACAAATAATCCCCAACACCAGCACTGCAAAAAGTCACCAAACTCAGACCTCAAAATGAGAATTTCACCTGCAAAGTATCTGAATCAATCAACCCTCTGTAGTTGCACCAAATGATGGCCTGTGCACTGCCTCTGCACCCAGGAAGTGCGCAGATTTTGTTTACTCCTACAAATAAAGCTTTGTGGAAGCCCAGAAATGGACTCTCCAACTTCCTCACTAGGGAGACACTCGAAGTTCTCCGAAATGAGAGTGGAATTTCGCCTAAAAACTCCTATGCTAAACAACACTTCTCTTCTTGTGCTAAACATCTCCAAGAGAAGATGAAATGTGAAGTGTAATAATCAAAAGATGATCCACAAAATGAGTCCCTCCTTTTATATTTTCTTTCCATCTTTCTAGACTCCTTTTTAATATTATTTTATTGGTGGGGGTCATTTTCCACTTAGTGAATTTTGTCACCATTTTAATAAAATAATAATTTGTCTCCCTTTGCCAATAAAATATTATTTTGCTGCACTTTCTAATAAAGATAATATATGCCCCCTTTTTACCAAAATTGGCAAACCCCTTAGCAATTTTGCACTCACAAAATTGGGAATATTACATAGCCTCGTATACAAGGGTTGATTTTGGATGTATAGTCTCATCTATTAAGACTAATTTTAAAATTTGGATATACAACCTCATCTATAAAGGCTGAATTTGGAATCTTGCATAATGTAATCACTTATGGGAGTTCATATAGGCATGGGTTTCCTTCTAATATATATAGATGCACAAACACACACACGCACGCACACCATGTTTGCCTGACATGCCCATTTTAGAGGGGTCACGTTTCTAGGCATTCCCTTTTCCGAAACCCATATCTGTTTCCAAGTTTCAATTTTCATGCAACTTAGTGTTAAATAGACAAAGACTCTGCAGCTAGGATAAGACCTTAAGAAAAGATATTAAGTCTCTTGAAGTTAGAACCTAAGCAAACATGCTCGTCCTCCTTGCTTATTAAGGGAGGGGAACATACATGCCACCTTTGATGGGAAATGTACAAATGTATAATGTATTATCTCTTGCACATGAATGAAATATAAGATGCATTTGTTCCAAAAGAGTTTATTGAATTGTCAAGCAATGCATACCTTGAACATTGGAAGGGCCATAATTTCGCTAAGTGGGAGCTTGCCAGCCTCTAATTCTTCATGTGTTGCACATGATTTAACTGCATTAGCCTCCTCATCTTTCACCTCCTCCATTTCACTGCTTGTAATATCTTTGTTTTCATGCATACTATTGCCAGGTAGTCCCTTTGGAGTGATATTGATCTGAAGCCATCAAAGTAAAGATATATAGTAATCCCACATATCATATTCATCGCTCGCAACTTGTAGATAAATACACATAAACTTGCCTCTCCCATCCCCTATCTTCCCCTACCCAGGCAGAAAAGAATAGCACAATCACTAAATAAACACCTTAATGAGAAGATATAGTAACCTGTAAAACAGGCTGCTTCTTCTTTATTATAGGAACCTCCTTCGGCAAAAGGGAAATTGGTTTTGCTCCAGAAGCTTCATATGATGTACTTTTATCCAGAGCTGAACCAACAAGTCCTTCATGCTTTGGCCGTTTTCTGACAGATTTCAGCTTCCTCTTCTCTAATTCAACCATACTACTCACTCCTGTAGTGTCCCTTCTATTATCCATCTCACCCTGAATTTTTGGATTAGAAGCAGCAACCAGAAGTTACAACAAACCTTTTGATTATTCCTTGATAAAAAAGCATTACAGACTTCCGTAAGTTCAGTAAAACATACAGCACAACTAGGAACATTGTTACAACCTCATCTGAGGATTCTAGTTCAGATTCATCACTCGATACATCCCTAGCTTGCGGTCTTGGAGCAGAAGGAATAGGAGAAGTAGGTAATGGCGGTGGCAGAGGTGGCGTGGGTAATGCTGGACGAAATGGAGCAGGTAAGTTCATTTTGTTCATTAAATGCAAAACCTGTTTGCACATAAATTTTCCACATTAACCAAAATCCAATCATTTAAGACATGGAAAAACGAAAATGGCAGCTGTTAAAGATACTTGATTGAAAAGTTAAAGGGCAACACTCGAGCATTTGAAATGCGACTGACAATTTTAGTCCAGAAAAGTCAAGTTTGTCAAAACAGACCTGTGTATAGAAACGGGGTACAGCAATAAGAGCATTGACAATATTTGTCAGTATATTCCCATCTGGGGGAGGATATGCATACCTACAAAATGAAAAGAAAATATTGAGCAATTGATAATACAATAGAGACTTCAGTGCACTGTACCAAGAAAACCTTGTTTCCATAGAGTTTAAAATTTCTTCTATACTTGCGGACAAATTCAAATGTGCACAATTTCAATTTTATGGCTGCTAATCAGCAAACATTTACACAAGAAACCAGAAAATCTAAACTCAGAAAAGTTGCTGAAAGGTTTTCAAGCACAGGTTTCATGCTGCAGAATATTTGTGCTTGAATCTAGCACTTCAGAAAATTCATGCACAGATGTTATGTGTACAAGAGATTTCAAGCTCAAAATATGTGGCTCAGAAAACTGTTGGAAGAATTCTAGCACTGTAATTTGCAACTATTTCATGACATCAAATATATTGACCCATCAATAAACAATGGGCTAGGAAAAAAATTAAAATAAGATCACTATCACAAAGGAGAATTACTGAACCACCTCTACTGAGTTAATAAAATAGCTGGCAAGCACAAATATAAGGTTTCAAATCATTAAGCATTACATGGGAAGCTCAAACTCAACGAAGCATCAATTAAAAAAGTTGAAATTGTTAGCCAGGGTGATGTTGAGAAATCTAGGGCAGAGTGGTTAGGGTAATTATTAGTTTGATTTATCTTAAATCTTGACACTTTCTTGTGATATTAGATTAGTGCTTCATCATTATTATATTGTTCAGTTCATCACCAAGACCAATGCCAATAAGAATATCACAATGCAAACAAGAAGACACCAGAAATAGGCTCCAGGCCAGGGCAAAACCCCACAAGGGGAAAACCCAGAAACTCTTCCTTATAGAATCAATTCAATGAAGACTTCCAAGACCTTGACCTAAGACCAACCAAAAGACAAGCCAGCCAAAACCCTCCATTGAAATATCTGCAATTTCAAATCTGATGAAACCCTAGTTTCCTCCAGCAGACTCACATGTGTGAACTGTAGGAATGCTAGAGACAGAAAATTCGACCTTCCTTCTTTTGCTGCTGCTCTATTGCTACCTCGCTCCTCTTTCTCATTCTAGATCAGATCAGAGAACTCATTGCTTGATTGTATCTCCAAATGAGGATGAGCTCCTTCTTTTATAGTTGTTTTGAGTGGTAGATTAGGCCGACATGAAGGCTGGCCAACTTGTCACTTTTGGTGGCTTCTAGACATAACATTATACAATAATATTTATCTTTCCTTGATACAAGAGCCCTTCAAGGGACTTTACATTATCAGCATGACTTTGACCTTTCAGCACTCGATGGGTGCTTTGACCTAGGACAAATAACCAATGGGCAAGAAACCCATTTAATAAATAATTTCCTTTTACAAATAATTCTTTTTTTTTCTTTTTCTTTTGACAAGTACAGTACTAATTACATCATGAACAGTTATTAAGACCAACACTAGTTATATTTCAACAGGTGATAATGTTGAAAGTGTTGACTCATCCATTGCTCCTGTTCAAATAACTAACATGCAAGCCCAAATAAACAATTTTGTAGGTAAAAGTAGGTCATGAGTTTAAAACACAATAAGACACATGTAAAGAAATGGGAACTTATCTAGGCCCTCTGATAAGCAAATCCAATTGCCTCTGGAAAAAAGAAGTGAAGGCAAGCTTGCCGGATACAATGTCTACCTGGCTGGTACATTAGAATGGAAGGGCAGGATAAGAAGTAAGGTTTTAAGAGCTGCAGGATTCTGAATGCAAAAGATAGTCAATAATAGAAAGGAAACCAACTTGTCAGTCTGAAGAGACTGAATCATGATTAGGTGAGGTTTTAGGATTAAAAAGGTGAGATACCAACAATTTCAAGTAAAAAAGTTTAAAAACGTGTTTACTTGATCAAATTGTAATACATTGCATGTATGATTTTAGTGAGTTAATCCTATAAAAATGCAAGTACTCTAAACTATTCAGATTTGCCTATGAAGCTATCTAAAAAGTTTCCTGTAGTTCACATACCATCTTCAATCAGTAAAGAGGCAATAATAGAAAGTTACCATGCTTGGAAAATTTAAATTAGTTGGCACCTGGCACCAAAAATTCAGAAAAAAAATTAAAATCATTCAGCACAAAGAAAGGATTTCGTGAAATTAACAGAAGCAATATGTGTCGAGCATTTCTGATGGCCAAAATAGATTGCTGTGCACTATTTTTTATTGCTGAAATTTCTCATGAGAATCAGCTCCTTCAACACTTCCTCTACAAATATGAGGGTACCTCGGGCTACAGATAAAACTCAAGATACAGGGAATGATGGAGATCAAACAACTATGGAAATATGCAAAACCTATATTGAAGTTTTTGGAAGAAGAACTGGATATAGCTCACATTTGGCTGCTGCTGAAAATATAGAAAAAGCTCAAGCTTGAAATACAAGAACATTCGTTGCTTGAAGAACAGATCACAGAAATCAAATCTACAGTTAAGAAATGGAACCTTAAGTGGAGAAACCAAATCTGAAAATGTATGAAATCCAGGTGAATCGAAATGGGGAATTCAAGATATGCGGGAGGAAATGCAGATAACCAAAAACAATTATTTTACTTCTGTCTTTGTCAACAACTTTGGATCAAAGGCTAAAATTTTTGGTCATTTTAATTTAGCGACAGGGAAAATTGTCGAATTCCAAACTTTCAGGACCAAATTCAGTAACTACTATGGTCAGTATGCAACCACAAAATGACATCACAGAGATTCGTAGATCAATATGTTGGAAATATTGTTGTCATTGATGTCAAAGATGGGGAGACTACAGATACCCAAGATAAAAATTGCAAGTTGGAGATTGTTGGAAATATGTTTTTGTTAGTTTTTGTAGCATCAGATGATGTTCTAGTCTCAAACTTTGTGGAGAGGCTAAAAGCCTAAAACACATGAGTTCTCCAAAATCCAGAAATCATTTCTGGAAATTCCACCTAGAGATAGTTAAACTAAATTAATTGACCATCATTTAAATTTTTTCCCTAAGTCTAACTTAGGAAAACTAGTTAATTAATAATAATTAATTGAGAAAGGTGAGAATTCTCTAGAAACTCACATGGATCGACTTGGAGATGATCTCAACCATCGATTAAGTTTTAATAGTGACCGTTGATGTCTTAACTGGAGATTATAAGAAGAGGTCGATGGGTAGATGGAGAACGCACCAGTGGAAGATATTCAGTGATCCGAATAGTTCAATTTTCCAATGCAGGTGATCCAGTTGTGAAAATTCCTACACTGAAGGAACCCCTACTGCAGCAAATATGAATCTACCTCACCTACTTGACTTTTAAATTACATTCATCAAGTTATTCTTCTGAATACTAAAGAAAATTACTTCTGCAGCCTACACTAATTAAATATTTGATCTCATGAAACAGAAAACAAAGCAAAGAATAAGATACATAGGACACACTTATTTTTGGACACAATAGTCCCCAGAAAAACCCAATGCGGAAAAATCGTTGCAGCAGTTCTGAGGATTTATTAATTATGCAGGAGAAATATCTTAATACAAATCTAAGATGCTCATCTAGCAATCATTTACAGAGAAAATACTGGACAAAATGCTAGTGAAATGATCTCACCCTGTCACTAGGGAAAAAGTGACTGATCCTCAACTCTGGGAGGCCCTGTGTCGCCCTCTAATGGTCTCCGTGTCAAACTGCGTCACCCTAGGCATCTTCTATGTCAACCCTGCTGGTTATTTCACTGCCTCTCTGCTTTGGATCTTCTACTAGCTGAGAATTCGACTTTCTTGCCTCCAGTCTCACACCCTGTCTCCTGGCAACTGCAAATCGAATTCCCTCTGCATAATTTTGAATTCGCCTAACAGATTATGTTGCCTCTGCATTAGCACTGCGTAGGCCAGTGTCAACCCTCCTCTGAACGTCTTTCTATCCTCTCTCTGCCTTGTATTCTCCGGAAAATCCTCCCAGATTCTCACTGCCCTTCTGCTACAGAATGATCACCTAGTTTGAATTTCTCAGCTTCCTAGCCCCAAAAATCGAACTCCAGATCAATTTGTTCTCTCTATGTGTGTTTCCAAATGAACCCCAAGCCTCCATCTTATACTTTTCTTGTTGAGTCTTCAATGGCTGAGATTAAGTCTCTAATCAACAACTAAGATTAAAACATGACATGATCCGCCTTCTAGATCATTCTCACCCATATTTTGATTAATACCCATTAATATTTTAATTTCCCTAAGTTTAGAAGTAGGAACTCCATTAAAAATATTAATTATTTTAATAAAATATAATTTGAGTGGAATTCCACCAAACGGTTTTTGGGTTCTTTAGAACTCATGTGCCTTAGCCTCTCCACCAATTTTCAAGGCTAGAGCACTTCCGATGCTACCAAAAACTAACACTCCCTCTTAGCGAGGAAAGTGCTCTAGCAACAATGTCCACCTGCATGTTGCTATGTTTCTGAAGCACCTCCCTTTTGCACTGTTGTTGCCACCAACATTGTGTTGTTGCTATTGTACTGCTACACATGACAATATCACTGTTGCATCTGTACTACATGATCCTCTCAAACGTTGCATCTGCTATGCTGCTAGCACTGCCACTACTAACACTGCATTCGTACTATAACTTAGTTGTTGAGAGAAGCAACTGAAAAACATCCAAAATTAGTTGAACTTAACTGTGTTCAACATAATACAATGAATGTTGGCATCTGACTGCTGCTAACCCTCTGAATCTTCTGCACTGCTGCTAACTTCTGCACTGTGCCATCTATACCGCTGCCAACCTTGCTCTACGTTGATCAAGGTCTAGTCCCAATCTACTGCATCTGTCCTCCAAACACTCCACTGCATCATCTGACATTAAGTCCATCTCACTACTGCTGAATCTTCGGCTCCTGTAGCAAGGAATTGATCCAAGAGGTGGACTCCTCAAGTATCTTGCCCACATGTAGTCCTCTCGACTATAGCTCAATATCGCTCCATCTCCCTCCTAGAGATGTGTGGGCACTCATGGCATACTCTTCCTTGTCGGTCTTCGTAGTTGCAACCTTTGGATCATGCTTCTCATCCTTATCCTTTTGCTTCAAAGGACATTGAGATGCAAAGTGACCCATCTCGCTACATCTGAAACAATTCACCTTCGAAATGTCCTTCCGCTTCGGCTTTTGTTGTCCCTTCGATGCTAGAGTAGCATTTTCCTCCTCCTCCTTTGTCTTTGTGTCATTCCCACTACTGCCATTTAGGTTGACCTTCATTAGGTCCCTCCTTAACTCCTCCTATCGAAGAGCCGCCCACATCTCCTCCCATGCAAGTAGTTTTTTCCTACCCAATATGCTTTGGTTGAAAACTTGTCATTCTTCCAAGACTCCATTCAGGGTTATCCTCACCGTCGTGGTTGGTTGAGGAGTGGACCCCACTGCAGCAAGCTGGTCTCTAATGTCCTGAAGAAGTTGAAGATAGAGGTTCACCCCTTCTCCTTTCTACATCAAGGTCCGCTGCAACTTCTGCTCTAAATACATCTTTAGTTGTTCGGAAGAGCCTTCATATAGAGACAACAAGGCTTCCCACATCTCCTGGGTTGTACCCTTGCCCTACAAGTGTGAGACCACATGATCTCGAACTCCATCGAGAATGAGCCTCTGTGCCTTCCCCTACTCGGCCTTTTAGTTCTTCTTTTAATCGTTGTTAGCAAGAACAGCTACAACACTTTTGACATAGGCCTCGAGATCATATTCCTCCATAACAGCTAAGATTCTGGTCTCCCATATGACATAGTTGGAAGCACCTTCCAACCTGTCCTGATCTCTGAGCCCATAAGATGACATCTCACCCAACTTTCAAACTAACTCCTATCACTACTTAGCACTGCTCAGTTGCTCAGCAAGTGAGAAATTTGAACTTTCTAGCGAAAAGTTCTCTGAGAAGAAAATTCCCCTCTACATGTCTTCGCTCTTTTCCAATGGATTTCTCCCCCGACAGAAACTGTGCCCTTCAAGCACTGCGCTGAGGCTTTACGTCACTCCCTCTGCCTCTGCAAACTCACGAACTGGAAATCGTACCTCTCTGTCGTCTCACTCAAAGAGAGATTTCCTCGGATCTACTTCTCGACAAGGACTGTGTAATCCCTTCAAGGGGATTCAAATTGCTGCCAAGTGTAGCTTTCAGCCTCACTACTCAATACTGGATCTGCTCTTCCTGTTTCAAATCACTGCTTTGATATCATGTGAAAATTCCTACACTGAAGGAACCTCTACTGCAGCAAATCTGAATCTACTTCACCTACTTGATTTTTAAATTACATTCATCAAGTTATTATTTTGAATACTAAAGCAAATTACTTATGTAACCTACACTAATTAAATATTTGATCTCATGAAACAGAAAACAGAGCAAAAAACAAGATACATAGGATACACTTATTTTTGGACAAAATAGTCCCCAAAAAAACACAATGCGAGAAAACCAGTGCAGCAGTTCTGAGGGTTTATTATTATGTAGGTGAAATATCTGAATACAAATCTAGGATGCTCATCTAGCAATCCTTTACAGAGAAAATACTAGAAAAAAGGTTGGTGAAATGATCTCACCTTGTCAGTGGGGAAAAAGTGACTGATCCTTAGCTCTGGGAGGCTCTGCGTCACCCTCTGATGGTCTCTGCGTCAAATTGTATCACCCTGGGTAGCAACTGCATCACCCCTACTGAGTATTCCACTGCCTCTCTGCTTTGGATCTTCTGTTGGCTGAGAATTCAACTTTCTTGCCTCTAGTCTCACACCCTAGCTCCCGGCAATTGCAAATCGAATTTCCTCTACAGAATTTTGAATTCCCCTCACTAACTGCGTTGCCTCTACGTCAGCACTGCGTAGGCCAACGTCAGCCCTCCTCTAGACATCTTTTTGTCCTCTCTCTACCTTGAATTCTCCAGAAAGTCCTTCTCCTAGATTCTCACTGCCCCTCTATTGTAGAATGATCACCTAGTTCGAATTTCTCAGCGACCTAGCCCCAAAAATTGAACTCCAGATCAATTCGTTCTCTCCGTGTGTGTTTCCAAATGAACCCCAAACCTCCATCTTATACTTTTCCTGTTGAGCCTTCAACGGCTAAGATTAAGTCTCTAATCAACGGCTAAGATTAAAACGTGACTTGATCCGCCTTCTAGATCATTCTCACGGTTCACCCATATTTTGATTAATACCCATTAATATTTAATTTCCCTAAGTTTAGACTTAGGATCTCCATTAAAAATATTAATTATTTTAATAAAACACAATCCGTGTGGAATTTCACCAAACGGTTTATGTGTTCTTTAGAACTCATGTGCCTTAGCCTCTCCACCAATTTTCAAGGCTAGAGCACTTTTGATGCTACCAAAAACTAACACTAGTAGGAAAGATCGAGCTAGTGATCGAGTAGCAAGTGGCAAAGGGGCAAACTAGCAGATTTCCAGATGAGTTTCCAGTTCCGAAAGAGTCAGGAGAGAAGGTCATATTACTTCTCTAGGAGGCTACACAGGGGCTGCGCAGATTCTCATAGAGACAGTTCGATTCAACCAAGAGTGAGGTGGATTCAGCGTCCAGTGGTCGGGGAAAATTTCCAGAAGGGTGGGAGAATCACTTCTAAAGGCAGCAACAGGCTAGACGTCATCATCAGAGGCAGATACCAACTAGTGTGAGTTGCCCTGTGCAAGGGTGTGGAGAGCCAGTTTCTAAGGCTCAGTTTGTTGCGGGATTGCTTGGGGAAGAGCGTAAATTCCCTCAGTTAATTTTGTCAGTATTTCTCTCAAATAAAAATCCTAGTTTGGCATTATTTTATTGTATTCAGAATTTTTGTCGCTGCATAATAATAAAAAATCCTCACTGTTGCACCAGCTTTCCTACATTGGGTTTTGCCGAGAACATTTGTCCAAAAATAACGGTGTCGTAATTTTTGTGTGTGTGCTAACATTTCTTAGTTTCCAGCTTTTTATTTTCCATAGTGATTTTATGGTCAATATTGCAGTTGTGATTTTATTCGTTGTTTGTCATAGCAAATAAACTGCTTAATAATTAACCAGATAGAAGAATAATTTCCAATTGCTGCAATGGTAGAAATTTTCAGAGTTTTTTGGACTTTCGATGCCTAGTTTGAATACCCTATCTTTGAAGGCCTTTTTACTCCAAGGACCTAACTCAAATGAGAGTATAGGATATATTGTTGAAAAGCTTAATTTGAAACCTTTCCAATGGTTATATGGCACTCCCTCTAATTCCATAGGAATGAGATATGAAATATTCTATCAAGGCGACTCAGCCAAAAAATACAGGTTGACTCAGCCAAAAAATACAGGTTGACTCAGCCAGTTTTACAAGGCGACCCAATAAGTGAAAGCAAAAACACAATAACTTAAGGATAGATGAGCACATTTGAAGTATATCCAAGCAAGAAGATCAAGTACAAGTGCACAAAAGAGATTTGTGGTACGTAAGAGTTGGGGAGTATTCTTGGGGCTTAAAGGTGTGCAAAGGACTCTAAGTAGTTTTCTTGGAGTATTAAGGGTGTGCTATGAAAGAGTAAGGTCTATAGTACTGTGAAGTGTGTTGTTTTTGGGTTGTGATGTTGTGAAGTGCATTAGTCTAGGACTATATTCTAGAGAATGATACTATGAGGTTCGCTGGGGATGAAGGCTAAATCTGACTAGGTTTTAAAGCCATGTCTAGAGTATGAAGAAAGGAGAGGTGTTGGAGCATGAAAGTTAAGGGTATGATGATTTCTTGAAATGCATTAAGTACGAAGCATGCAGGTGAAGTCAAAAGTACTATGTGAATGAAGACCTTAGGTTGGTGCCTATACAGGTCTTGCTAAGTTTGTGCTTAGCCAATGAGATTGATGTCTCCAGTAGATTGGTGCCTACACAATATCTTGTTGAGTTGGTGCTCAATTGATCCAAAATGGATCCTAAAACCTCTAAGTCTAAGTCTTTAAAACTATCAAAAAACACTATCGCAAAGTGAAACCATGAAGAATGGCGGAAAAAAGAGTAAAGCGAAGGTTGAAGTAACGTTGCACCGGCGCCGTCGGATCGGCCAAATGGGAATTGCGATCGCGATCCAGCGACTTAATGTAGACCGTTGATCGAGCACGCAGATCAACGGCGGAGATTACACATCGCATCGCAGATTTGCCAAAGGGAGGACTTAACCCACAAGCCCGAAGACCATGCGATATGCGATTTGCAACTTATCGCATCGCAACACAACAAAGGGAAATGACCCGAAGCAATAAAGCCGGACCCAAAAGGTTTATAGATGTGGCTTTATGTTATTTGAGTTCCGAGGTAAATGGTATTTCGGACGGGCTTCAGGCGGTAAGTGGTATTGGACGGGCTCTGCCCGACTCCATAAACCAGCCAACACGTAGCACGCCGCAGGAGAGAGAAAACTGCTTTTTCAGGCGGGTAATCTTTGTACATGTAAGCCACCCGAAATGGTCGTCAGCCGTTGGATTAGCGATCACGAATCAGACGGTGAGGAAGGCACGAGCTAGTTCGATGATCAGATTGGATGCGAACCGTCCGATTGAAAGCAGATCAACGGTGGGCTTGCGACAGCGATATAACACGGACCCGATAGGATTATAGGTCAGATTTAATATCTTCTGAGTTCCAACTTAGGTCTATTGGTCGGATTTTCCATTGTTTTTAGTGTATTTCCGCTTTTGAACAAGAAACGTATTCCCGGGGATTTCACCCGCGCTAGTGGTCCTTTACGTTTGAAAACAGCCGGCCACCATACCTTAGAGCGTTTTGCAATGATTGTTTAACGCTCAACAGGGATTCGAATGGACAGTGGCCAGGAGCTAGAGAGCCCGAAAAGGAATGCAAACCGACAGTGCCGATAGGCTTAAAAGCCATTCAATGGCAGCACAGAAGGAGGTCAGTGGAAGATAGTCAGAGAAAGAAGTCAGATTGAGGCAGATTGTATAGAGGAACATGACAGAGGGAGAGTCTATGCACTCTTTTAGACTCGAGGTTTTCGAGCAGATCCCTCTTTGATGTCACTATTGGTTGAGACTCTGTTTTGAGCTCACCCTTGTAATAATCTGTTCTTAAAAGATTTAATATAGAGGTCGACGTTGAAAGTTGGACCAGGAGACATGACTAGGAAGTCTGGTGAACTCCTTGATTATTTTGCTTGTGTTGATGTGTGTGCCTATTATGTTTTCTAACTTCTCATTGTCTATATTATTCGCAATCTTTTCGATCCGTTGCACTAAGTAATATAGGCATTCCTGCACATGAGTCTGTAATACCTTAATATTGATTTAAGATCTCATTTTCAGATCATCAACTAAGGAGATTAGTGTCTCTAATAGGTTGGTGTCTATAAGCTTTGTAACAATAGGTTGGTGCCTACAAACAAGAGTTTCCATGTTAAACTTTGTGTATAGTAATTTGAGTTTACATACATTTAATTTTTTGAAGTTAATGAATGATTGATGAATGCTCATTTAAAATTTAAAAAAAAAGGCTCTTATACTGATTCACCCCCCTCTTAGTATAAGCATAAGTTCAACACAATAGTCTACTTTATTATTTAGAGGTCAACCAACTTAGAACCAAAATCGATAACTACAATGGGCAGTATGTATTCACAAAATGACATAAAACAGATTTGCAGATCAATAGTCTTCTTTATTATTCAGAGTTTAATCACCTTGATGCTAATCGTGACAGGCAATTTAATTGTTTAAATTGTTGTACATTAAATTATCGACAAGGAGATCATAAACTGATGAGGTACCCGCAAAATATATGCAGAAATAGATTTAATTGGTTAACATTCAATGAAACGTAAAAATGTTCTATCATTGATCTATCCTTACAAAACTTAAATTCATCCCTCACATACCACACGAAAGAATTAAAAGGGACATCCAATCAATCCAGTAACTAAAACAGCATAAATACAAAACAAAACACACCAAGTTGGTTATAATATAATCCAATCAATCGAAGAATACCAGCCCGGTCTTGGGGTTGCACACACAACCTTTGTTGGATACTTGAGTCATTCTTCCACATAAGGGCCCTCACTCCATTTAGTAAAACAATTCAATTCACAACGACAGAAATATTCAATAAACAACGAAGTCTTATAATTGTTAAAGAAAATAATTCAATTAAGAACTTAAGCATATAACATTGTAAACAACAATGTAGCACCACCCACATAAGACTCGCGAGTACTTAATGAGTAAAAACATGAAGACACCAAATATAAGTGGAAACCCCAAAGGGAGAAAACCATGAATTTTACGCTGAAAGTGATGTGAAGGCAAGTTGCTACTCCTTATTACATCAAATTTTTGTAGGTTCCAACCTACAAGAGGCTCCTACCTCAAAGGAAGCTCCAACTCCCACAAGTCACAAATGCTGGTTACCTCATATATAATTATGTTGTCAAGTTTTTTGTTGAACTGCTTCTTCTTTTTTTTCTTTTGCTACTACTCGCCAACTCTCTAATGCAAACTCCTTCCACTCAAAAAGGAAATCATTATTTTTCATTCCACATTGTATATTTTATAAGCAAACCCTCTTGGCTGTTTCTATTCTTTCGAGGAATATGAAATGAAGCATAGTCTCTTGGACTTCCAAAAACTGTTCACAAGCTTGTCTTATCATTTTCAGTTCTGAAAATTATTTGTAATATAAAATATAGTTAAACTAACAGCTCATTCAATAATAATTACAAGAGACAAATCAAATTTGGATTATCTACATTTTTTGTTCAAACAAATATATGTATTTCAGCTTTGTCTCAATGTTTAGCCTTCACATTGATTAGCATAGCCTTTGCACTTCACATCACTTTCAGTGTTTTATATTCAACATTCAACATTTATGTACACTTTCCATTCAACATAAATCATCACCAATGTGCTTAATGACATCAATAACATTCATCGACATTAATCAATCAGCTTGATTTGACATCAATGCCAATATTGCCAATAACTTGACCTTTGTTGACTTGGTCAAACTTTGACTTGTTTGGAGAAGATTCTTGGAGGATTGACTTGGTGCTTGGAAAAGGACTTGGTCTAGGGTTTTGGGTCTTGGTTTTCTCATTTGACGCAGATTCTATAAAAAGAGGAGATTATTTTTGGGGTTTCCTCTTGAAGGGGTTTGCCTTGGCTTGGAGCCTACTTCTTGTGTCCATTGTCTTTATTGTTTTGTTCTTGATAATTGTTTGATGAAAAGATATAACAAAGAAACAAAAGAAGATAACTAAAGTTCACAAGCAATTATTAAGGTTAAGGAGAATTTGAATTAATAGCTTCCCTACTACATTTTCCAACAAGGTGACTGTGGGTCCATGCGTTGTGTGTGCCTATCTAAGAAGGTTATCAAGACCTTACCAACCCTGCTAATTGAAACAGTAACAATACCCATATGTGGTGTTAATCTAGAAGTAATACATCCTAAATGGTAACTCAATGATAACTAATTCTCTCCAATAATAGATTTTTTTCAAGTCAAGTAAAACTTTGATAAATCATTTGATTGAAATCTTTAATAAATCATTTTATATTTATTTTCTTTAGCTATGCACTTAGCTATTTTTCTGTTGTTGATATTTCAGCTTTTGTCTCAATGTTTAGCCTTCACATTGATTAGCATAGCCTTTGCAATTCACATCACTTTCAACCTTTTATATTCAACATTCAACATTTATGTACACTTTCCATTCAACATAAATCATCACCAATGTGCTTAATGACATCAATAACATTCAACGACATTAATCAATCAGCTTGATTTGACATCAATGCCAATATTGCCAATAGCTTGACCTTTGTTGACTTGGTCAAACTTTGACTTGTTTGGAAAAGATTCTTGGAGGGTTGACTTGGTGCTTGGAAAAGGACTTGGTCTAGGGTTTTAGGTCTTCGTTTTCTCATTTGAAACAAATTCTATAAGAAGAGGAGATTATTTTTTGGGTTTCCTCTTGGAGGGATTTGCCTTGGCTTGGAGCCTACTTTCTTGTGTCCATTGTCTTTATTATTTTGTTCTTGATAATTGTTTGATGAAAAGATCTAACAAAGAAACATAAGAAAATAACTAAAGCTCAAGCAATTATTAAGGTTAAGGAGAATTTCAGTTAATAGCTTCCCTACTACATTTTCCAACAAGGTGACTGTGGGTCCATGTGTTGTGTGTGCCTATCCAAGAAGGTTATCAAGGCCTTAGCAACCCTACTAATTGAAACAGTAACAATACCCATATGTGGTGTTAATCTAGGAGTAATACATCCTAAATGGTAACTCAATGATAACTAATTCTCTCTAGTAATAGGTTTTTTTCAAGTCAAGTCAAACTTTGATAAATCAATTGATTGAAATCCTTAATAAATCATTTTATATTTTTCTTTAGCTATGTACTTAGCTCTTTCTCTGTTGTTGATAGCATAGCTATAAGAAGCTACTTATGCACTCCCACAATGTGTTTGCATTGGATGCACATTTTAATCCCATTAACCTACTTTTATGGTCACTCATTGGGCATTATTAAAATTATCTTCCCTTTAATGGAAGAATGAAGAAGATAAGACGAAGAGAGATATTGCGAGAAAAATATATTTAAATAGAATATGAAAAAGAAAAAAATGCATGGCTAGGCTTAGATCATGAATGTGCTTCTTGGTATGAAGAAAATGGAGAAATCATGCAGAACAAACGTATACAAGTAGAAAAATATATATATATATATATATATATATATATATATATATATATATATTAGCCATATGAAGAAGATTATTTTGAGTTTTTGTTTGGTGACTTCTTTTCTCATTAATGAATCTTACATGTGGTTTTCTAACAAGATTCAAGACTTCTATTCTTCTTTATTCCAAGCATCTTGGCACATGTATGCTGATGTCATGTTTAATGAAATGTTTGAGCCATACTTAAATGCATACACCCCCTCGAAACATTTCCAACCAAGAGAAACTAGCATTTGATTCAGCATCTTGTCAAAGATCATTCTTCAATGATTCATAGTTTTGGATGGATTCATAGAATGCTTGGAACGAACAAAGTTCGTTCTTCAAGTTAAATACTCCAGAAGACTTGGAATATTTAGATCTCCATTGAGGTACAAGAATATGTATTAAAATGTATGAATAAAAATGATGTTACAATTGAGAGTGAGGGTCCTGTATATATAGCCAAATAAGTACCCTTTCACGAAATGTCATGTCGCCAGAGAAATGCCTCTTCCGTACTAATTATTAATTAATTAATCATTGTTTATGTCTATTATTATTTATATTATTTTTACTATTTTGATATATATTGTATTCATAACATTGCCTTCCCATTCAAAAAGTTGTGTCCTCAAAGCTTGCTAATGAAAAGGCTTGATTTCTTTTTTTGTTTCGAATGTCTTCTCATCTCTGAACTGTCATCTTCGTTGATTCAATTTGATATGATCCTCTGAGTGATAAGCAAAATTGTCGGACTAAAAATGGATCTGACCATCCTAGATTAATATTCTGTGGAATATTCTGATCACTAGAAATTTGTAACGAACCGTCATCATAGGAGTGGATTGAGCTTACTTCAATATTCTTCGAAACATCAACTTGTTGTTTCTATTTTGAATGGTACAGATACGTAGCTTGCTTGAGTTGTCTACTCTTGTGATTCGAATGTCAATAGGGAGCTTTTTTGGTTTTACTTTCCCTTATTAGGTGTGTGGAAATTTTTTATTTTATTCTGGTGAGGATGTTGTTGAGTTGGTTATAGAACCTTCACTTGGGATGTTCATCGTCTGAACTGCAACATCTAAGTATGTATTTTCTTCAACTTGATTGTCTTCTTCTTGAGTTGTGACATTCACTGGATCAGTGTATTTGTTTCCTTATCTTCAACCTGCACTGTTACAACTAGAGACTTCGATACTTCTTGAGTAAATTGTTCTAACTTGTCTTTTAATGACCTCTTGTCCTTCTTAAGCTTCTTGATTTGTGTTAATAATTTTTCGCTATGGTCTTTAAGCTGAGAAACTTCTTCATTTTTGTCAGCAGTGATCTTTTCAACTTCTCTTTGCATATTTTGTAGAACTTTTTTACCTTCTTGAAAAATTACTTTTGAAATATCTTGTATGTCTTCTAGCGTCACTGAATCTGACTTCAAAGTAACGTCATGTAGCGTTATTTTTTTCCTTTTGTGGGGAAATGTCAAAACCTTCTTTTCCGTATTTAGGAAAAAGGACCCTAGTGAGTCCATCCAAGGTGAACCTAGAATTATATCACTATTGTCACAAAATAAGGTTTTAACAGTGAATTCTGAGACTAAAATATAATCTTCAATGTTTAGTTGTAGATTGATTATGTTATATTGTTTATTATTCATCGAATCCATCATTTCAATTATGTTCGATTCAGGGATCACTAATTGGTTAGCACATTTAGTACTAATATAATTATTATTTTGGGTAGAGGGTCGATAGAGATGTTAACATCCCTTCCCGCCAAAGATCTTTTGATTTTAAATAGTGTACTAATGCATATACTAAAAGTCTTAGGAAATCTTCCCTCTTTCACATCTGACTTAGACTCAATTTCTTGCTTGTAAGTGATTGATTCCATTTTGCTTGGTCGAAATGAGCTTAGGGTTTTCTTTTAAAATAACTTTTTCTTTTTTTTAACTTCTAAAATTCTTCCAAAATATAATTTTTTTGTCTTCGTAATTGGAACTTCAACTTTATTTTTCTTTGACTTCCTTGTCACGCTTCACACCTTATATACATATATATATGACTCACTTCTTCAAAAAATATAGTCTCTTTATAAATCCCCTTATAGCTCTAGATTTAGCCCTTTATAAATTTTTAAAATTTAATAGTATTTATATATTAGCTTTTTTAAATAATTCCTTAATAATGTTTAACTCATAATTGTTTACCTTTCGATACAAGGTCACAACCGTACATATGTGAGTTGCGACTTCTGACTTCCACAAGGACACTGTGGAAATGATACGAATTGGAATTGGTATGGTATTGGCACTATAAATGAGAGTGACAGAGCAAATGGATGTGGTTGCAGCACAACTTGGAGTTCGAACAAGGATGTTAGGCTGAAAATTGTGGTGAAAAACCTAGTGAGAAAACAAATGGTGGCGGTAGCAAAGCAGGTCAGTGATGACAGGGGATAGATTGTGGTAGTGAAATCATCTGCAACTATTAATGTAATGGAGGCCTGCAACTTGCTATCGCCAAGGCAGCGGTTGTTAATGGTTGCTTCCTTTCTTTTTATATATATTTTGCGAGATCATTGTTGGCCAATAAAATTACCTATTTTTACCTTCTTTTACCTATTCCTTTTTATCCATTTCATAGCTCTTATGAGGTCCATTTATATCTCAATCAATGAAAGGTATATCGTATTGGCATGTCTTCATGAATTGTTAAATAATGAAGTGTAGTCTTAGGGGAACGATACTTAGACGATTTGTTGACAGAATTCTCCTGCAAATTCACGTCGGACGTTGTTCAGCGGAACAGAACCCAGCGCGATGTTGTCACTGCGGGTTGGCAGTGCTATCTAAGGATTGAACAGTTAAACTGCTCAACTATTGAATAGCTGACAAACCAACTCTGGTTCCTATCTTTGTATTCTATATCTATTTGAGAAATCACTGTATATTTTTGGACAAACACGATTAACAAGATTTCTAAGTTTGTTAAATGTTATTCATGTAATGACGAAATGTATAAGGCTCAGCAGAGAAGAACAACAGAGTTTTCCCTTTGGGCATGTAACAGCAGAACTCTATTTTTTAAATCCCTTTATGATTAATGTGAATTTCAGCTTACTATAATCTCATGTGATTTCTAATTCTTAACCACAACCCTGATTGGAAAGGGCCGCTTTCTCGATTAGGGGTTGTTGGATTCCATCGTGTGAATAGGTATGCGTCTTAGTGATATTGTTAATGTTTTATAATTGTTGTTCTTTTAATCTTGTTGTGATTCCTAATTGTTGTTACTTCAAATTGTTGTCAGTGTCATTTACTTTGTTGTTACTCGATTCATAACATTTGATGGACCTTGTATTTTGTAATTGCTCAATATTGGGTAGAGAACCTATGGCCTGCACAGACGTTGCACGATAACCTTGAAATAACTAACGAACCCCGGATTGACAAATAAATGTGAAAGGGATTGAATCTATAAACCCATATCAAAACCACAACATTTTGGCGTCGTTGTCGGGGAGGCTATCAAAGGCGCAAAAGTACAAACAATGTTAACCATAGAAACACTCTCTCGTCCTGGTTAGGCGAGGGTTGCACCAAACCTTTTCCAGGACCCAAGCATTAGACTGTTTTGATTGCTTTAATTTTATGCCTTTTAATTGATCGTAGGAACCACTCTCTCATCCTGGTCAGGCGAGGCTCTGCAGCAAACATTTTCCAAGACCCAAGCATTAGATCGCTTTGATTGTTTCCTGCCTTTTGATTGATCATAGGAACCACTCTCTCGTCCTAGTTAGGCAAGGTTTGTACCAACCCTTTTCTAAGACCCAAGCATTAGAGTGCTTGATTGTTTTAATTTCTTGCTTGATTATAGGAACCACTCTCTCGTCCGGGTCATGTGAGGTTTGTACCAAACCTTTTCTAGGACCCGAACATTAGATTGCCTTGTTTTGTTTTAATTCTCTGCCTAATTTACTGTAAAAACCCACTCTCTCGTCCTGGTCAAGCAAGGTTCGTACCAACCCTTTTCCAGGACCCAAGCTCTAGATTTGTATTAATCTAATTCTCTGCTTCTTAGATTGTATGAACAAGGAAATAAACAAAAGGGGCAGAGGAAGACTCCCAAAAAGAGGTCAAGGAATGAAAGATCTAGGCAGAATCACCTATATCCAAGAAATCATTGCAAGAGTTGAATCAAGAAACTCATCAAGGGGTGTTGTCAAGGTAAGATCTCAGACAGGATCCAAGTTTCGCAACCAGAGCCCTCCTCAACAACAAAACAGAGTCCAACGAAGAGGGAGAAGGGAGTGAAGGATCTGAGGAAGTAAGTGTTGAAGGTCCTAAAGAAGAAGAGATAAAGGGGGTAAATCCTCTGCTTGATCGAGGAAGCATTGTTCAACAAACTCAGTCGCGTATCGTGGAACAACCGAAACCTGTGGAAATTCCAAGCAAATATTGGAGGATATTCATGGACAACAACACAGCTTCTACAATTGAATTTCCAATTGGAGAAATTAGGGACGATGCACACATGAAACCTATTCCTCTAACAGTGTTACCTAATTTCCATGGTCTCTCCTCCGAGGATTCGGATACATTCCTCTTCGAGTTCAATGTTGTCTGTCGAGGATATGATTATGTTTCAGATGCTCAAAAACTGAAGATATTCCCTACTACTTTGAAAGGGACAGCGTTGCGTTGGTTTATGGGTCTAGGAGCAAAAGCTATCACAACATGGCACAATATGAAGCAAATTTTCCTCGAAAAATATCAGGACTACTGCAAGTCTCAAGACATTAAAGAAGAAATCTTCAAGATTATGTAAGAGGATGAGAATATGGAGGATTTTGTGGAACACTTTAAATACATCCTGCAATGATAGGGCCATAGTGATTTGGATAAGGATATTTTATAGATAATCTTACTCTGAGCATTAACAGAAGAATCTCTGGAACTTCTAAATGTGGTATGAAATGGGGATATCTCAGAGGAAGAGTTCGATATTATCTGTGAATTGTGTGTCAAATGTTCACGAGGGGCTGTGAGGCATAAGCAAGGGGCATGAGCTCTCAAATCATCCAGTAGCGGGGTCACAAAAGCAGAAATTGGGAACTTACTAGACAATTTGAGGACTGACATCCTAAGCACATTGTCTTCACAGCTAGACATTTTGTAAGCAAAATAGAAATAGATGGAAGTCGAAAAAGCAATGGCCATCTTCTGCCCACAATGTAGGAAGAAGCACCCACTAAAGAAGTGTCCACTTAATACCATCGAAACATGTGCAATATGTGAGCAAAACCACTCCACCAGCACATGCCCATCACTTCTTGGGCTAAAGGCAATTTTTCAGGGAGCAAATGAAGAGATAGACTAGCTCTATTTTATGGGACCAAATTCATGGCAACCGCAACCATAGAATATGAATCAAGGTATCACTCAAGACCCCCCTCAATATTTTAATAATTGAAATTTTGGGTCTCAGCCTGCACCATTTCCACCTTCATGGCCGTAGCATTATCAATATCCTATGCCCTGGCAGTCATGGTCACCTCAACCTGGTGCAGTCCCTTCTTGGTCTCAGAACTGGCATGGACCTCCTCTTCCTACAAATCAACTTCCCTAGCCTATGACACAACAACAGTTACACTGCCCACCCAATGCCTCCACCAGTACTCGTCCTCTTCGTCCTCAGCTGCCTATTGAAGCCAACCCGAATAATTGGGGAGCCCAACAGGTTGAAACACTCAACCTTCCTGCATATGGTATTGCCACTTCAAAATGCAATGAATTGAATCTTCGATCCGAACGAGTGGTGAATACAAAGACTTCACCAATAATTGTTGAACAAACTGATGACGAAGTCTCAGAACCAGAACTTAAACACCCCTCTAGGGAAGTTGGGGGTAATCCAACATAATTTTTTGTGGAACAACAGCCTCCCACCAAAACAATTGTCACTCTAGGGGGTCACACAGGCCCACCTTATCCTAAGAGGTTGTCCCTAAGAAAACAAATCCCTCAACTTGAATTTGATCTTTTGGGGGAATTACATAATCTGTTTGTTAAGATCCCATTGCTCTAGGCCATGAAGGATGTGCCAATTTATGCTAAAACAATAGTGAATTGTGCTCCAAGAATCCTGGAAGGAAGCCGAAAGACCCACCTGCTATTCATGTCATGGGGAATTTGTCAAACATAATGTTGGGAAAAACTATACCCGTCAAATATGGTGACCCAGGAAACCCGATCCTCACCAATCCAAATCAATCGAGTTGATATTTAAAATGTTCTGATAGACCTTGGGGCTGCAATTAACATTATAACATCAGCAACTGTACTTACTTTGGGCTTACTTAATCTTAAACCAACCCCAACGGTTCTAGAACCTGTAGATCGATCTACTGTAAGACCTGTAGGGAAATTGGAAGATGTAACTATTTTCGTGGATTCTTGGGAATACCCTATCGATCTCTTAGTACTGCACACTCAATCTCCAGGTGGAGGGAACCACCTAATCTTTAGGAAGGCCATGGCTTGCAACAGTTGATGCCTACATTGGGTGTCGATCAGGAAACATGGTAATATCAAATGGAGAGATTACGAAGAACCTTGTTCTTTATGCTCCTGCAGTACCAAGCTCATCAGTCGAACCGGGGTTTACCCCAGCACAAAAGCCTTCCCTCCGGGATGAGTCTATACCTGAAAACAGAAATATTAGACCAATTCTCACTATTGGGGAAGCTCTTTGTTTCAAAGAAGGAACGAAAGACGATGCCATTAGTACGTTTATCAGTGATCCCGATTCCGTTTCTTGCCCGACCCGGCGACTATTAGAGTCGGTTATGAGTTGTACTACCCAAGAAACTATTCAACCTGAAACTGAAACTGAAAATGTTCCTGTCACAGTAGCCCATAATAGTATTCTAGTAGAGATCGATCCAAGGAAGACATTGAACATCAATCCTAATCTATCGCCCTCCCAAACTAAACAATTGTTAAAAATTCTTCGAAATGAGAAGGAGGCCTTCGCTTGGGAATACACGAATATGAAAGGGATTCATCCCAATTTATGTACCCATCACATATATATAAGAGAGGAATGTTGTCATGTTCGCCAACCACAAAGAAGAATGAACCCTGCTTTGAAAAACATTATTAAGGAAGCACTGCAAAAGCTATTGGATGTTGGGTTTATTTATCCGATCTCTGACAATCAATGGGTATCCCCATTAGAAGAACGACAAGTGGAGGATCCGTGTTGATTATAGGGAGCTAAATAAAGCTAACCAGAAAGATCACTTTCCCCTACCTTTCATCGACCATTTTCTCGACACACTAGCTGGAAAGTTCTTTTCTTTTCAAGACGGGTTAAGTGGATATAACCAGATCTAGATAGCTCCTGACGATCAAGATAAGACCACTTTTACTTGCCCTTGGGGAACTTTTGCATATCGGGTCCTCTTGTTTGGACTCTGTAATGCACTTGCAACTTTCCAACTAGTGATATTGGGAATCTTTTCTGATTTTATTAATGACAGTGTTGAAATTTATATGGATGATTTTACCCCATATGGTGATTCTTTTGAAGATGGTTTGGAAAATTTAGAAAAAGTACTTAAACGATGTAAACAGACTCGTGTTTCTCTTAGCACAGCAAAATGTCATATGATGATGGAAGAAGGGATCGTCCTGGGGCATTTACTTTCAGCTGCAAGAATACAGGTTGACCCCGCAAAGGTCGAGGTAATCTTAAATTTTCCCACTCCAAAGACACAGACAATGGTATGAAGCTTTATCGGTTATGCTGGGTATTATCAACACTTCATAGAAAAAATTTCTAAAATAGCACTTCACTCTTCCAACTATTGTCTAAAGATGCAAAATTTGTGTGGACTGATGCTTGTGAATCGACTTTTTTAGGGATCAAGAAATTAGTCTATGAGGCTCCAATATTGCATGGTCCTTATTGGAAACTTCCATTCCATCTCTATGGACACTTACCATACAGTAGTTGGAGTTGTTTTGGGACAACAGGAAGATAAGAAGCCGTATGCAATCTACTACGTTAGCAAGAATTTAACTCTTGTTAAACTTAATTATACGATAACTGAGAAGGAATTTTTGGCTGTCATTTATGATGTTAACAAATTTTGGCATTATATTACAAGGTACCCCACCTTTGTGCATACAAATCATTCATCGTCGGGTATTTGATGAACAAACCTATAACTCTTGGGCGAATCACAAGATGGTTATTATTGTCACAAGAATTTGATATCACTATTGTAGACAAACTAGGAAAGGATATTATGGTAGTAGATTTCCTGTCCAGGCTGAATATTAATAATGAAGATACACCTGTAGAAGATTGTTTTCCTGATGAACATCTTTTTGCACTTTCTACTCACACCCCTTGGTATGCAGATGTTGTTAACTATCTTGCTACAGGTAAAGTGGCTGTCATTTATGATGTTAACAAATTTTGGCATTATATTACAAGGTACCCCACCTTTGTGCATACAAATCATTCATCGTCGGGTATTTGATGAACAAACCTATAACTCTTGGGCGAATTACAAGATGGTTATTATTGTCACAAGAATTTGATATCACTATTGTAGACAAACTAGGAAAGGATATTATGGTAGTAGATTTCCTGTCCAGGCTTAATATTAATAATGAAGATACACCTGTAGAAGATTGTTTTCCTGATGAACATCTTTTTGCACTTTCTACTCACACCCCTTGGTATGCAGATGTTGTTAACTATCTTGCTACAGGTAAGGTACCTCATCATTTGCCATACAGGGAACAACGAAGAATTATCAAGCAAAGTGCCCACTATGCATGGATAAAAGTGTACCTCTTTTACACCAGACAAGACCAACAAATCCGACGTTGTGTAGGCGAGGAAGAGATCTATGATGTTCTAAAAGCTTCCCACGATGAACCTTGCAGAGGACACTTCGTTGATAAACAAACCGGTCGCAAGGTGCTACAGACGAGATACTATTGGCCCTCTATATTTCGGGATGCTAGAAAATATGTTCGGGGGTGAGTCGGCTGTCAACGAATGGACCAACTTATTCGATCAAATGAAATGCCACTGAAGACTCAACTAATCCTTGAGCCCTTTGAGAAATGGGCTATTGATTTTGTTGGGTAATTTAATCCTCCTCATTAGAAATTCCATATCCTTGTCTGTACAGACTATGTGATGAAATGGGTGGAAGCCAAAGTTGTTTCAACAGCCACTGAACAAACTGTCTCAGATTCTTATTTGAAGAAATATTTGCTCGATATGGGGCTCTCAGGGAAACGGTTTCAGATGGAGGGGAATAGTTTACATCGCATTCAATAACAGTGCTTATGGGGAAATATGGAATCAAACATCGGGTGACATCCCCATATCAACCTCAGGCGAATGGTCAGTTCGAGAGCACAAATAAAGTATTGGAGAATATTCTTACAAAGACTATGGCTAACCATTGCCGAAATTGGGTTGAAAAACTCCCTGAAGCATTGTGGCATATGGAACTACAAGGCGGAATACAATGAGGTTTTCACCATATGAACTTGTGTATGGGAAATACCCTCTGTGTCTGGTGGAATTCAAGGTCAAAACGCTCAGGACAGCTCTGGAAGTAGGCCTGGATCTTACTGCAACCCAAAAACATCGACTGGATCAGCTCAACGAGTTAAACGAAATTTGTTTGCTAGTTGTACAGAACACTGCCACAATCCAATAGCAGCGAACTAAGTGGCATGATAAATTTATTAAGAAAAAGGTGTGTCAAAAAGGTGATTGGGCATTACTCTATGATTCCAAGTTCAAGGATTTTAAGGAAAGCTTTGTTCAAGATGGATGGGTCAATATGAGGTCGACACAATGTTTGACAATGGAACTGTTAAACTCATAACAATAGACAATGCACATACTCCTTTACTTACAAACAGACATCGCCTTAGGTTGTATCACCATCCGACCTTTAGGGATTCCTTTATTAGACAATTTTCTAATAGTAATATATATAAAACGGACATCGCCTCAGGTTGTATCACCATCCAACCTCTAGATTAGACAATTTTGTAATTAGGGATTCTGGTTTTGAAGTCATTTGTGCAAAAAATTCTTCCTCTGCCCCTCATATAATTAGGGATTCTAGTTTACACCACTCTCTTCCCTTTCCCTTGTTGTTAGTCCACTTGTAGCTCTCTTTTTCCCTTTTACAGTGCTCACTTCCCTTTCCCTTGCTGCTACTCCACTTGCAACTCTCTTTTTCCCTTTTGCAGCGCTCTCTTCCCTTTCCCTTGCTGCTACTCCACTTGCAGCTCTCTTTTTCCTTTTTACATCGCTCTCTTCCCTTTGCCTTGCTAATACTCCACTTGCAGCGTTTTTCTGCTACTATTCCTATTGCAGCATCTCAGTTGGCTCCATTTCAGCATTTGTCGATGTTGATACTCCACCAATGTTGATATTCCACTAGTGTTGAGACTCCACCAATGTTGATACTTCATTGGTGTTGATACTCCACCGATGTTGATACTCTACTGGTGTTGATACTCTACTAAAATAAGTCGTCAGGTACATCCTCGAACGACTCCATGAATTTAATTGGCATTTCATTACTGCCATGACCAATCAGGGTCGAGGACAGTCGTACCTTAATTGGGGGGGGAGATTATCTTATTTAATAATAATGATGCCATTTGTCGTTATTATCATACCTCATTAAGAAACTATTTAAATCATCCAATCATACCATTAATATGGCATCATTACCCACTCGTATCATATCCCAATCTGTATCCTTCACATATACCAATACTCGTTGGAAATTGCACTATGTACGAATATGCATGTCAGCATTAAAATGTTGTCATTTCTAATGTATCGAAATAATTACCATAATTATTACCATGATTACCATTGGTTTTACCATAACCCTCACCCGGATTCATTTCCCTTGTTGCCACTCACATTATTGCGTATTTCATCGGCTAATTGTTCCCTTAACGGCTTGTTGCTACTCCAAGTGCTGCTACAGAATAACTGACAAGTATAATGGTTGGCCAAGCTATTAGACATGAACCGAAAAGCATAGAGTAGTTTCAGCATCGACCGGAAGTATGGCAAATCAAAATGCGAGTTGGCATACTTTGAACAGATACAAGGGTTTGATGAAGGAGTGACAGTTGAGTTTGCGCTAAATCTGGAAGGAAATAGCTCCAAGGTCCGTAGACTAGAAGTTCAAGTAACAGAGGAAGTTATTATGGTTGTCAGTGGGTTGCCACAGGACAGACAAAAGTGGTTTATCAAAAGAGAGACCTTGCCAGAGTTTCTAGAGCTATTCCAATAGGCGGGGGAGAACATGGTGCGGAAAGGAAAGGGTTATGACCAGAAATCACTACCACAACCTTGGGCAGATGTTGCATATTTCTTAATGTGATATATCACCTATGAAGGTCAATTTTCTATCCTCTTTAAATATCATTTTAAGCTCCTATCTCTGATTTCGTCAGATGCATTCCATAAATATCTCGTTCTTCCTTTTGAATAATCTACAATTGATGGCCCGGTCTACACATTGCTCACACCAGGCGTTGGTCGTCCTTACAAATCATGGGCTCATTAGATTATTGGTAATTCAAACCTTGTTATAGACTCCTATAACTTGGCAGCAACTGGTTGAGCTATCAGAGGAAGAAGTTGCAGCCATGATGCCTGTAAGGCTAGAAGAGGAATTGTTTGAAGAGGAAGTGATAGAACAAATACCAGAGGAGGTGGAGGAAAAAGGGGACGAAGAAATGAGAGACCAACAAGATGATTTGGGAGATAGGGGAGAAATTCAGGAAACTGAAACAGAGGACGTTGGCAGAATGGAAACTGAAGCTACTACCCCTCGTTCTCCACTTATGGCCTCCCTACCAAGAGGATTGAGGAAATTTCGTTCTCCTACCCACGTAGTAATAGAAGAAGTCTTTCCTCCCAAACTGAAGTTTGTAGAAATAATTGCAGAAGAAGATGTTGCTGATACTGCTCCACAAGAACCAGTGTCGACTTCAGAGCAATTGGAAGAAGAGGTTGTTGTCGATACTGCTCCATAAGAACCAGTGTCGACGTCAGAGTAATTGCAGGAAGAAGATGTTGCCAGTACTACTCCACAAGAACCAGTACCAGCTTCTGAACAAGTAGAAGGAAATTCGGTAATGCCAGAGTCTTTAGAAGAATGTGCCAATGCCGCTCCGCGAGTACCGGCATCCGAACAGATGGAGAAAGTCGTCATAAAACAGGAACCTGTTGACGAGTTTGTTGATACTGCTCCACAAGGACTAGTACTAGCCTCGAGACAGATCAAGGAGAATGTGGTAAAACAAGAATTTGTCGAAGAACTTGCAAAAAGGAAAGCCCCCATTTAGTTACCTAGGACCGATATGGCAAAACAATATGAACTTACTCAGCTTCATGTCAGTCACAGCGGATCTAACCCTGATCTATGCAGGAAGCGGTTTGCATGAGGACAAGCAACCAAGCCAGTTGGGGGGAGATGTTGGCCGATAAAATTACCTATTTTTACCCTCTTTTACCTGATCCTTTTTATTTATTTCATAGCTTTTATGAGGTCGATTTATATCTCAATCAATGAAAGGTGTATCGTATTGGCATGTCTTCTTGAATTGTTAATTAATGAAGCGTAGTCCTAGGGGAACGATGCTTAGACGATTTGCTGACAGAATTCTCCTGTAGATTCATGCCAGACGTTGTTCAGCGGAACAAAACCAAACGCGATGTTGTGAATGCGCGCTGGCAGCGCTATCTAAGGACTTAACCATTAAACTACTCAACTGTCGAATAGCTGACCAACCAACTCTGATTCCTATATTTGTATTCTGTTTCTATTTGAGAAACCATTGTATATTTTTGGACAGATACGATTACCACGACTTCTGAGTTTGTTAAATGCTATTCATGTAATGATGAAATGTATAAGTAAGGCTCAGCGGAGAAGAACGATAGACTTTTCCCTTTGGGCATGTAACAATAGAACTCTATTCTATAACTCCCTTTATGATTAATGTGAATTTCAACTTACTGTAATCTCGTGTGATTTCTAATTCTTAGCCATAGCCCTGATCAGAGAGTTGGGCCCACTCTCTCGATCAAGTGTTGTTGGATTCCATTGTGTGAATAGGTATGCTTCTTAGTGATATTGTTAATGTTTTATAATTGTTGTTACTTCAGATTGTTGTTAGTGTCATTTACTTTGTTGTTACTCGATTCGTAGCATTCGTTGGGCCTTGTATTTTGTAATTGCTCATTAATGGGTAAAGAACTTATGGCCTACATAGACTTTGCACGATAACTTTGAAATAACTAACGAACCCCGAATTGACATATAAATGTGAAAGGGATTGAATCTATAAACCCATATCAAAACCACAACAATCATTGCGCCCACGGCAGCAATGGCAGTGAAAAGTCTGGTCGTCAAGGGTTTTGGCGGTGATTATTGTTGTGTTAGTGGGAGTCGTGCGATATAATGGAGGGACGCTTGCAGTTGTGACAGGAGGTTCCAGCAAGGAATGATGGCTATAGACATGTGAAGGCTACAATGAACGAGCAGCCTTTGTAGCTTCTCGGGTGGGGTTTGTCATCAACGGCTCGTTGTTTCGTTGTTGTTGTTGCAGGTGAAAGAATAGGCCAGCGGTGGTGGCTGCAAACTGTTGACCAACATCGGTGGGCAGTGTGGTGCGAATTGATGGGACAGTTTTGGGAGATATTGGTCGGTGGCAGTTGTGGCAGTGGGGTGAGTTGCATCGTTTGTTTTTTCTATATTTTTTATTTATTTTTTTAATAATAATAAAAAATTTAAATGTATATAACCCCCTTTTTCAATCTTTTGACTTCTTTGTTTCTTTTGATATTTTTTTCTATAAGATTTTAATCTCTTTTTTTAATATTTTTCCAATATATATTGATTTTTTATTTTTTATTGTTTTTGACTCCTTTTTTTTGTTTTTTTTTAACCTTTCTTTTTTTTTCAACTATCTTCTTCTTTTTCCCTCTCTTTTTTTTTAATATAATGGTCAAAGGCCTAACGGCAAGATGGAGAATCTCCAATTACTTGAGAAGTGAAACGCTTGACTTGTAATAACAACAAGGTTGACGAATTTTAATGGCCAAAGGCCTAGACCAAACTGGCTATGTGCAGTGGTAGAGATGCTAAAGGATCAAACAGCGCTAATACCAAATGGAACGAACAAAGTCTGTTCTTCAAGTTAAATACTCTAGAAGACTTGGAATATGTAGATCTCCATTGAGATACAAGAATATATATTAAAATGTATGAATAAGAATGATGTTACAATTGAGAGTGGGGGTCCTGTATATATAGCCAGGTAAGTACCCTTTCACAAACAGTCATGTCTGTAGAGACATGCCTCTTCCCTACTAATTATTAATTAATTAATCATTGTTTATGTTTATTATTATTTATATTATTTGTACTATTTTTATATATATTTTATTCATAACAATGCTTCTTGGACCTCCTCCAACATATATCTTGGTGTAAATGATCTCTTCTCCAAGAAAGGCAAAAAAATCACAAGAACTGCCATGGACGGCCTACTATTTGGTCCTTAATCTTTGGGGACAAAGCTTTGCAAAGGGGAAGGCATTTGCCTACTTGAACAAAACAATTTTTCTTTATGCAAGTAAATTTATGTACATGAGCAATTTAGTCTGTAAGGTGATATATTTGTAGTAAATTTTCAATTTGTCAAGGGCTTGGTTGGTTGGTAAAGCAAGGGTGTTGTCATTTCTGCCACTAAGGGTCAACCCCCTCAATAAGTATATTCGCGCATTGTAAGACAATATATCCACTTAAGTGGGTTGCTTGGGGTTGAGACCAAGTGCAAGTTGATCCAATTTCAGGATGCAAATTGGAGGACAACTTAAAAAGTATTCATTAATTAAGTTATGGGTGCAAAAGCATGAATAAAGTTAATACAAATAATATGTTTTAAATATTGTGAATGTTTTGTACAATGCTTTGTGAAAGAGAGCGAGAAAAGGAAAGGATGCTCTTCGCTATATAGGTTCTATGTAAAATACCATGAGATAAAAAGGCACTAACTATCAACTATACTTCGTATAATACATTATACATATGAATACATTTATGTTATAGAAGTATTTTTATCGTTATTGAAGGTAGTTCAGTTATATAACTATTAATCATAGTTTGTCTTCTTAAAGTGATGTGTAATATGGTTGATCAGTGTATTTTTGTATGGTGCACATATGCTATAAATACATTAAATAACTTCTTGTGCATGTGCATGGATGCTAGGTCTGCACATGAAGTTGGGTCGTGCAATGAGCATTGAGACATGCATAGCATACCGAGGTACACACAAATGTTGAAGTGTGCTCACACAAGTTTCTATAATGTGTTTACGTAATCTCCTGAAGTTTAAGCACACACACTATTGAAGCATGTGCATTTCACAACTTGGAACTCGGCATACCAAATGTTGTAGGGGATTTACAAGGGCACTACCTCTCAACCTGGCCCGTCAATAGTGGTAAAAGGGTACCAAGGGCACTTCCCCTTGGATCTTAGGAAGTGTTATGTGCCATAGTCTTTGGCTAGTGCACAAGATGGGGAGTGATGATGTGATCCAAATGGAGGTTGACACAAAGGATGGATGCCTCTCAACACAGTTGATGCTATTAAATTTTGGATTACTTCAAAAGTATTTACACCATGTTTGGGGATGTTTCATAAGATTTGAGGGACATGGTATATGTTCAAGATGATCTAAGATGGATTGTAGCATAAGAGATGGTTGATGATGAATATGCATAGTTGAGATAGCTGGCTCGGTGGATGCTTGACCTTAGTTGATTGCAAACTCAGTTTTCTTCCCTTAGGCATTGGAGATCTCTTGGTAGTTTGGTGGACACTCTTTATTGAGGTTGGAAGGAGTCGCATGTTTGGAAAGTGCCCTACAAAGGATGTGGAGAATTGTGCATCATGGAGGAGGGATACAAACCTTAGTTGACATGGGACAGCTTGGTTTCCTATTCGAAGGATTCAATATGGCCCAAGGACACCTAGGGCTTCAATAATGTTCTTGTAAGGGGTAGCTAACCCAAAGGAGCACATTTCTTTTGAGGATAGATGAAGTCCATGGAGGCTTGTGATGGATTGGTGTGGACTTGCCTTGTGTAGCTACATCACCTTGGAGTCATTCTTGTGCGCAATATCATCATCGAAGCATGACACTTGAACTCTAGAGTGGAAATTTCACTTGTGTGCCTTACCGCAGCTCATGTAGGTTGCTTGAAATGGCTTATGCTCACATAGTATTGTTGTCCTCCCTTGCCTCTAATATAAATAGAGGAAGCAGATAGTCTTTCTACAGCATGGTTAGTCACTCACTTGTATTCACTCTTGTGATGAGATGTGACTAAGAGAAGAGAGTGCACACACTCTCTCTCCTTCTATCTCTCTATATTCTTAACTTGTACTCTATCTTTCTCTTGAGGCACTAGGGTTGCTTGGTATTTTTGGGTAGGTTAGGAAGAAACAGAAACAGGTACGAATTCAGATCCAGATCTGGATACGGATCCACCAGATTTTTTAAAAGCTAAGTAACAGGCTCTTCAATTACCTATTACTTAGCAGATAAATGAAGAATTGTGCATCTAATTATCAATCCAATGTTCGTATGGAACTTGCAAATTGTCGTGCACTGTATATGCTAGTATAATACTATTAAGTGTCAATGAGGTTGTAGTGTGCTAGATATGTTTTAGAGTAAGATATTAATGTCTTTTACAAGTCACAAAGGAAGCCAAACCACACTTGTGGGAAATTAAAGGTCACACTTGCAGAATTAAAATAGCACACTTCTACCTAGGGGGGCTAGAAAGCTTAACATTGTAACCCCCAACAAAAGTAGAACAATCCACATAGGCAGAAAGTAAATCGCACAGGCATAAATAAATCACACTAGTAAAGTGGTGACTTGCTCAAGATTTATGGTGATCTACTACAATACTACAAATCTGGAAAACATAGTAATGAAAGACAATCTTCAAAAAACAGAGTAACCTACCTATTCAGATTTATGAGTTGCAGCACTATAAGGAAACAAAACTACCTATCAAATCAATTAACAACATAGAGGAACAAGGTTATTTAGCTTGATTAGTGAGCTGCAGCAACATACAGGAACCAAGTAACTTATCATATAAGTGAATTGCAGCAAAACAGAATAAGTGACAAATTAATGAGTTGCAGCAGAACATAAGTTACCAAATTAACAAGTTGCAGCAGAACATAAGTTACCAAATTAACGTGTTGCAGCAAAACAGAGTGAGCTACAAGATTAATGAGTAGCAGCAATATAATCAAACTAGGTTGAAAAAATATAAATGAAACTAATCTATATGGTTATAGGCAATGTCTAGCTAAGGAGGTGGCCCTACCTCAAACTGTTTATAAAAGCAGATCGCCTAAGTTAGCAGCACACCATTCGCACAAAGTAGAACAGGAAATAGAACAGAACCAAGATCTTTGTATTAACAGAAGTGCAGAAAGCAAAATACAATTATCGTTTGTCCTCCCCAGCTCGAGTAGAGCAAGGTTTTTTATACAAAACACTAGAGTCTAAATTGAATTAAGAGGTCAAAGGAGAACCATGAGAATCTTCATATCCTGGAGTTGTTCCTTCTCGATTACAACAATTCACCAAAAAGTAGAAAAGATCAAACAAGTGTTGACTCATTCAGTTGTTCTGACAACTGGCAACTAGTCAATTTTCTATTGTGGTCAACTTTTCCTTGCTGGAATCCAACTACATCTTGTCACTTTCTTCAATAGCTGGTCAAATGGTTGTCCTACAACATGTTGATGGCTGGAGGTGTGTTGTGCCAGTTTTCCCTAAGGAGTTGTAGTTATCTTCAACAGCTAACTGTCATCGTGTTGCAACATTAGGCTTAGGCATGTTGCAACATTGGTTTTGCAGGTTCTGTCATATTGCAACTATGTACTTGTTGTCTTGCAGCAACAAAGTTGCAGCACTGCACTCTATCATGTTCTAGCAGCATGTTGTAGCACTAAAACCTGTTCATGTTGTAGTAGCTCGAGTTGTAGTGTTTTCCCTATGGTCATGCTGTGGCAGCGGGAGTTGCAGCACCTGCTCTATAGTGGTATTGCAGCAATAGGAGTTGCAGCACCATGTTGCAACAACAAGATACTTGGGTGTTACAGCAACATAAGAGTGTCGCTACAACTTGAAAGTATTGCAACAACACACAAGGGTATTGCAGCAACTATCTTGCGCCTCTGCTTCACGAGGACCTACCTGAGCCTTCCTGAAGTAGTTCTCATAGATTCTCATAGGTTAGCATAAAAAGGTAAATTCCTTCTTAAATACATAAGAATGAACATTAAAGTGAAATAATAGGAAGTTAATTGTACCTCGATCGAAAATGCATCGATATGGGAAAAATAGGTGATAAGGTGGTATGAAAAGCAAAAAAGGTACTCAAAAAGGTGTTGGACAAGAATTAAAAAGATGTCAATTTGAGTGCCTGTCACCAAGATCCGGATATGGTGTGGAAACGCCACTTACAAAAAATACAATCATAGTTTTTTAATTTTAAAATACATATTCAAAGTTAAAAATCAAAATAATTCATGAATCACAACATTGGAATTGAAATCATTAGATATTTTATAAATATGAAGATCGAAATCATGATGCATCATGCTTTATACAAAAAGGATAATTATTTGAAATTGAGTGTCTCATCAATGAACATTTATTGATATGATGATGTAAAGTAGGTCTAACTACATGTCCAAAAATGGGTCTACATGTTCATCATTTGAATATTTCAACACTACATCATGATCAACATGTCATCTTCCTTGAAATTTTCCTTAAAATCTAAAAATTCCCATCTAGTTACAATGGTAAATGAATATGGCACATTGTTTGAGAACATGCTATAGTCTATGTATCATATTGTTCTAAGAGGACACTTCACCTAGAGTTGATGGGATTGATCTAATTAAATTATTAATGACATAGCCATCCCTTGTACAGTATATATTATTATCTACGTATTGTCTCAAAGCTTTCTTGCTAGCATTACCAACAAATGGAAATTAAAATTTTGATGTGTTGTACCTTTCCTGATAGCATTATATAGGTAATTAATAACTTACTAATAGAGCTATACAGCCTACACATTACTAATAAGCAATCCAACAAAAAATCTAAATAGAATATATGGATTTTAGGGTTTTAAACAGGTGGGGAATATCCTTAAAAAATAACTATTTTCTTGTCATCTAGCATGTGAGGGCTAGCTAGCACAATATCTGTTTCAATCAATGTTGCGATAATCGCAATCGGGATTAAATCGGTGAGGGTCTAGAAGAAAAGAAAAAATCGTAAAAATCGGGATAAAATTGGTAAAAATCAGAAAAATTAAAAAAAAATACAAAAATTATGGGTTTTTGGGAAATAATCACCAATTTAATCAGCCAATTTAATTGTTTCGGAGAAAAACTCGCTAAATCGTGATTTTCGCAACAGTGGTTTCAGTAGCATGGGATCCGTTTTTTGGGTTTGAAGGATCCATCTATGTCACAAATCCTACATGGATCTAGGTGGGGATCCATATCTGAATATCGGATCCATCATTAATTCCCCATGGATCTAGTAGCACAGGTTTTAGGGTTAGGATTTATCCCTTGGAGATTGGAGATTAGGGTTTTGAAAGAAAACCCTAGCAAAGAAGAGTGTGTCTTTCCCTAGAGGTTGTGTTGTAGAGATTCTTGCACTTGGATCTTCTCAGTAGAGCTAGGGTTTGATGATTTAACCTAGCTAGGGATTTTTGGATAGTTGGATTTTTTTGTACTAGACTTGAGAGAAGGCTATGGTATGTGTTGTTGCCACAAAATCTAGCAAGTCTTGTGAGGGGAGTTCACAAGGCAAGAGCTATACCAAGTGACAACACTATGAGGTGTGGCCCATTGTCACCACAACCACTCCCTCCTACTCTTTAGTGGATTTTCACCACAAGGGAGGCTTCCCTATGTTAGGTCACCTAATGGATATATCAAGTCTAAGGCTTGGAGGTTACATGGCTAGGCTTAGGAGAGGTACTCAACTTAAGGGCAGACCTCAAACTAGCTTGGACAAGGTAGAGCATACCTTCCAAAAGACCAATCTAGGGCACAAGTGACCTAGGGTTAGTGAATAGTCAAGGTTAACAAGCTTACCTAGGTACACAAAGCCAAGAAAAGGCTTGAATGAAATTGATCAATTTTAGAAGCAACAAACCTTCAAAAAGCCCCAAGTTGAAGCCTAGGGCTAGATTAGGGTTTTCCTAGGGGAAAAATTGCTTAGGGCTTATGACATCATCCTTAAAATGGAAGAATTAGCCACGAGAAAAGAATGATTTTGAGGCAATGTCTTACCAACCATGTGTTGAATCTGCCCACAAGCCAACGCGTGCACCCTAGTTGAATTTTGGCCCTAACCCTAGCCCACGGGCTTGCCTTAGGCAGTCGAAATTCAGGAAAAGGAAAGAGATTGAATTTATGGATAGTTAATGGTGTGATCGACAATGTGTAAAAGTCATTGATTGACCTTGGGTGGAGTCTAGAGGGAGAACTACTTAATGTGAAAATTCACCACTGAAATTTCTATTGCAACAACTCAAATTAATTCTTCTAACTGTAATTAATTTAACAGTTTATTGCTACAGCAACAACAAATTAATCACACTACAATCTTCACAAATAAATACTACGGAAAATATAATCGTTGGAATTAAGAAAATACTTGCACACACACATAAAATTGACACAATTATTTTTGGACTAAAGTCCCCGTAAAACCCTGTGAGAATTCTATCACTGCAGTAATTGATTTACTTTTCCTACTTATTCCACCATAAGTTATTCATGAAATCACTTCAATAAACATTAAAATAATATTGCTACAGATATCACACTGTAATACAAAAACAAACATATGCACAAGAATCAACACATTGACACAGATATTTTGGACTAATGTCCCTGGAAAAACCCAATGTGGGAGAACCGGTGCAGCAAGGGAGGATTTTATTATTCAGCAATTTTCTAGTACAACAGGCTGCCAAACTCGCTTACCCACAGATAGACAAATTCTCCAGCACTTCTTCTGAACCCAGCGTTAGCCCTGCTGACCTCTGCGTGGCCTGAAACCCTCTGCATTAGCCTGTTGAGACTCTGCGCAGCCTCTCTAGCCTTCTACATCACTCCTGCAGCCTCTGCGTGGATGACGTAGGCCCTGCTGGCTCTGCGCAGTCTCTACTACCTATGCGTGGCTCCCTCTGGCCCTGCGTCTGCCTTATCTACCTCTGCACTAATCTCCCATCTCTCTGTTCCGTACTTGCTGCCTCCTAACTGCTCACCAGACTATTGGTTCAATTTCTCAACTAACCTCGCTCCAGAAATTGAACTGACTGGTCTCCCTCTGTGTGTTCTCCAAGTGACCCTCAAGCCTCCTCTTATACTTTTCTTGTTGACAAATCAACGGCCGAGATTAAATCCCTAATCAACGGCTAAGATTAGATCTGGCTTGATCCATGACTTTTGGACCATTCTAACACAGTTTCATATTAATTCACATTTATATTTTATTTTCCCTAAGCTTAGACTTAGGGATTATATTAAAAATATTGATTATTTTAATAGCTCCCAAACTGTTTAGAATCTACCCAAACCCTTTCCGGGTATTAGATATCTCATGTGCCTTAACCTCTCCACCAAGTTTCGTGGCTAGAGTACATCCGATGCTACCCCAAATCAACAAACCCCAACTTGGGAAAATCGGTGCAGTAGCTGGGGCTTTTTATTATTAAGCAACAGTGAGAAATTATAAGTACAATCTATGGATGCCCAACTAGCAATTCAATCAGTAAAATAATCTGGCCAAAATATCTTAGGCAAATACCTCAACAACATGCCAGATCTAGCTCCAAAAACTAGCAAAACTAGCTAGTCGTACAACCTCTGACAGCGCTTGCGCAAGCCCCAACTCGCTAAGCCCCAGAACTACTAGAACAATGACGTCCTCGCTGACTCTGCCTCTGGAAGGAATTCGCTTGGCCTCCTGGAGAATTTCTGGGCCAACTGCAACTGAATTACCCTTCCCTTCAACAAAATCAATCTCCCTCTGAAGCTATCTGCGCAACTTCTTTGGGGAAATACGACCCTTCTGTTGTTGACTCTCCAGAACTAGAAGACTTCCTCCAAACTCACTGTCTCTGCCCTTCTCTATTTTTGTGTCCCTTCTCTGGCTCGAGATCTTCCGACAAACTATCGCTGCTCTCTGGAAAGTTGAGCTGCCCAAGGAAATCGATCTCAAGTATATTTCTCCATCTGCCCATCAACCTCTCCTTATAATCTCCAATTGGGACTCCAACGGCCAAAATTAAATCTTAATCAATGGCTGAGATTATTTCCTAGTCGATCTGCGTGAGTTTCTAGAGAAATCTCACCTTCCTCAGTTAATTCCTGTTAATTAATCATTTTCTTAAGTTAGACTTAGGAAAAAATTAATCACTGATTAATTAACTTAATTAAGGCATCTCTAGGTGGATTTTCGTGAACCCTTTTCTGGCCTCTGGAGTCCTTGTGTTTCTTAGCCTCTTTGACAATTGTCGAGACTAGAACACCGTCTGATGATACAAAAACTAAAACTTAGGAGAAAACTAAACCCCACAATGGAGAAAGGGAATATGAAAAACCCTAGTTTCATAGCCTAGCTATCATTTTATGAGGGAACAAAGTCATTGAGGGGACCTTAACATGAAGGATCACTCAAAGGATTGTCACACAAAATATTAAAAGGGTAATGCACACAATACCATTGCCAAGATTTCATAGAAAAAAATTCAATAAAACTAACACATAAAAGCCCTAAGAAGATCCATTCCATGCAATAGTCATAAAGATATTCAAATATATAGAATGCTTACAATAAAAATGCATGAACTAATCCTTTATTGTTCCAAAATGACATCTCCAAAGCAAGGGAATAGCTCCATAAGCAAATACTCCACAAAAGATAACATCTCCACAAGATACAAGTCAATTTCAGCTAGGCTAAAATCCTCTAAGGAGGACAAATTGATCAACAAGTGATAATGAAACTGAAAATGATGCGAACTCTATTTATATGAGGTCTACCTCAATCAATTTTAGACTAATGAAGCCCCTTACAAGAAGGTTGACATAAGATAAACTTGGGTTACAAGGCAGCCCACTAGCTAAATGACAAAATAGGCCATAAATGCCCACATGTGTGAGTCGTAGCCTCAAATAATGAGGACATCATGCCCTTTTAGGTCTCCAAATTCCATGCCAAGGTGTGTTGAGGTGTCGAAGTGTGTCAAAATGCCTGGACAATCCAAAATTTCGGGGAATGCGCTCAAATCCCCTCTGGGGTCCCAAGTGCAGTTGGAGTGCCATCATGTGGTCTCCATGGGTATCCAATTGTTAAAAGAAGGCCTCCTCTCTCTAGCGTTAGAGCTTCTCCAGGTGCAACAAACCCTACGTAGTCTATCAATGGAAGACCATCCTCAAATGGGCTCTAAATCAAGGCCTACCCATCAGGTTGTCTCAAGACCATCCTGTGGGCATGTTGGGTCTAGTGATATCATTATGGAGAATCCTCTATGCTAGGTCAAAGTAGATTAATATCCCGGGTGGGTGCCTTGGGACATGTAGCATCTGCTCATGTTGTTAGGAGGTTCAACTCTCTCAATGTTGCATCTGCTAAGCCATATACTTCTCTAAAAGGCCTAGGCTACTATGGACCACCTAACAAAAACAACATGAACTTAAGTGAAAGCAACCATCGATCAAAGACTAAGATCATGTATGCATCTAAGTGGACCAAACTTGAATGTTAAGGACAAGTTAATACTTCAAATAAGGATCACCTTCTGATATCTAACAAGACCAAGTCCTATAAAGGTGTTCCCTACCTCGATAGGTGGTTAATGGTCAACCCTATTAGGTGCTTCCAGCCCTCAAGGGGAAGTGACAGTTCCAAGGTCAACCACTCAACCAATAGGTGCTAGCGTAAATATGTGATAATGAAGGGGAAAAGGCTTCATAGCCAAGTGCCATGGTCAAGGGGACCAGTCCATGGGGTGTCCACATCCTGAGTGTATGAATGTAAAGGAGGGAGTAATCGTGGTGGCATGAGTTACCCTACTTGGTCTGATTTTTCCACCCATGTTGTGAGCCTTTTACTTTTTCTTCATAGGGTTGTGTTACTACATATAGCTCAAGGGTTAGGGCTTTCTTTTATGATGTAGCATTTTTACTACCCCATAATACGAGATAGTTCATCGTTCATCAGGGTTGGGGCATGCAAGGGTTCCTTTTGATGTAATGCGGCATCATGTGCTCAAGAACTAGGTGATGTCTAATGAGGAGGGTAGAGCTCATGCTAAGCTTTTGCCCACACGCTAACTTATATCCCAGCTATCTTTTGCATTTTAATTTGCTTCTTTTCGTTTTACAGTGGCCATGATATGTTTTTTCATTCTTTTAGTTGCATCAACCTCCACGCCAGTGTTTTCCAGCCCTACTCAAGGAATGTGGACAAGTGGGTGCCAAATCCAAGGAACCAATGACAAGTTCAAGCCAAAGAATGGAGGTGGCATTGGGAGCTTGTAATGGGTATGGAAAGTGTCAAGTATGGTATAGGGGATAATGAACACGTTATCTCAATCCATGTTTTCCAAGTAGTGCCCCTCCTATAACCAAAATGCCTTAAGTGAGGTCCCACTGGACTAGGGCTAAAAATTAAACCCTCTGATAAGGTGAGACAACAGATTTACAATCAAAATTGGTCAATCTTCCAGATCACCCCTTTATCCATATTAAATGCCCAAAACAAACAAGTATAAGCACATGATTGTTTTGAATAGCAGCCCACCTTCATCCAAGTGGTAATGCCAAATGGTGAGAGGCACATGGCTGATGCAAATGGCGAAGGCACATGGCATATCATCATCAAATAGTGGTTGTCAGGGGTTGTTGTTTGGCTGGTTGTTAGGCTAGTTGTCAAATGTAGGAGAAAAGTCTTCTCCTATGTGGTTACACATTTTGGTGGGTAACAGTGTGTACATGTACTTCATCTTGAGCTTATATATGAAATTTCCAACTGTCCACATCTTGCGTGATTTTCATATTTAAATTCTAGCTATATCTGTTCTTTGTGCTTCGGTATTTACAATGATTTATGTCTTCCTGATCAGACATAACTAAAAGCACAGATTGTTAAGTGATTTGACATCTAAGAATATAAAGGGCTGATTTCACTGCTCTTATGTTGATGTAAGAGTGCATTTTCAAATCTGATTATTGGCTAATAAGTTGCTCCAGATGGGACTGAAACTTATCTCTTTGTAAGTGTTGATATGGGGTAGCATCGGATGTGCTTTAGCCACGAAAATTGATGGAGAGGCTAAAGTACATGAGATCTCCAAGACCCAGAAATGGTTTGGGCATAATCTAACCGGTTTGGGAGATATTTAAATAATTAATATTTTTAATGGAGTTCCTAAGTCTAAACTTAGGAAAAATAAAATATTAATGGGTATTAATATAAAACTGGGTTAGAATGGTCCAAAAGTCATGGATCAAGCCAAATCTAATCTTAGTCATTGATTAGAGATTTAATCTCAGTCGTTGATGGACCAACGAGAAAAGTATAAGAGAAGGCTTGAGGGTCAGTTGGAAAACACACCAAGAAAGATCAAGAACTTGATTTTCTAGGGCAAGGATTGCTGAGGAAATTGAGTGAGTGATCAAAGTTGCAGCTGAGGGACAGCGAATACATAGCACGGAGGCAAAGTTAGTACCAGGAGAATTAGCGCAGAGTCGCGAGAGGGAAGCAGAACCAACTAGAGGCCACGCAGAGGCAACCAGGAGTTGCACAAAGCCAGAGAGGACCAGAGTGTGAGACGCAGAGGGCCCAGGGGCTGACGCAGAGGCTCCAGAAGCTAACGTAGAGCTCGGAGAGGCTAACGATGGGCCAGAGAGGCTTACGCAAGGCCTAGTGGCCGCACTGGGAGCATTTCGTGGGACAAACTAAGAGCTGGAGAGCCGGATAGTGTGACGTAGTCCCTATCAAAGTAACGCAGAGCAGCAGAAGTTGCATTGTTACTGTGGGATCATTCATCTGGTGATTTAGCCGGAATATCTGTCTCCGACTGAGAGGTACTACAACTGAGGGCATTCTCTATTGGGTGAGCCATTTCTGGCACCTAGGTTGTATTCTGAAGCTACATAATAATAAAACCCTCTGAATAGCTGCACTAGTTTTCCCGCATTGGGTTTTTCCGAGGACATTAGTCCAAAAACAACGATGTCACTTGTGTGCTTGTTTACTTTTAGTTGATGATCTGTATGTGTTGATAATGTACTTCTATTTATTTTCAGTATTTACATGGTAAATAACGTGTTAAGTAATTGAACAAGTAGGAAGAAATAAATCAGATAGTATGGGAAGAATTTCTAACAAGTTAAACTTAGAAATTCCAACATGGAATCAAAGCGTGGTTGTAGATCACAGGATAAATGAAGGCATCAGCCGAGCAGAGCAGTAGCAGCAGAAAACAAATGTCCCGAGTGGCAGAAGTTGTTCCTAGCAGAAAGCGTCATCAGTTCGAGCCAAGAGGAGGACCAACACAATGGCAGAGAGGAGCAGACCTGACCTACGTAGTGCCCGGTCATCTTTCTCCGCCAGGAAGGTTGACGTTGTGGCCAGGAGGTGCAGATTTTGCCGGTGTTGGGATTGTGCAGAGCCTAGAAGCTCAGTTCTTCAAGTTGCTGAGGTATAGGGGGCTGCAGATCAGAGCGGAACTGGTGCGGTACTATGGTCAGAACAGTACCTAACAAGGCAAGACCAAGGAGGAGGGATTTCCAGAAAGGAAATCTATTAAAGACACACATGGCAGAAAGAGTATGAAAGATAAAACATGAGAGTACATTTTTTATTAACAAAGCATATACATTTATAGTACATGGTTTGATCGTTGGGTTCCACATCCCAAGGTCTCTTGGACTTCCTTAGTCTATTCTACTTCCACACTAACCCATAGAGGATTAGGTGTTCAACATTCCCCCCTTGAATCCTAAGGGTTATGTATGAGTCCAAGAAGAGAGTTGTAATACAAAATGTGCAAAAATGCATGGCAGCACTAGGCTGAATGTGCTCTTTGAAATGTTGGTATAAAGGGCGGTGGTTTAAGAATGACCACCAACACTAGAATGCTTAGTGCAATTCCTAAAACTCTTCCAAAACTGGCAAGAAGTTGAAGTCTTCTGCTAGAGGAAGTGCTCTTATTGTTTTGAAGAGGGAAACCTTCAACCATGAAAGGGAGGTCTCACCCCGCATAAAAGGGAGAACTTCAACCTGAAAAGGGAAGTCTCAACCCTTGATGGTTTAAGGATGACCAACAACTCTGGAATGCATAATGCAATTCCCGGAACTCTTCCAAAACTGGCAAGAAGCTAAAGTCTTCTGCTAGAGGAAGTGTCCCAGATTGCCAACTGAAGGCATGTTCACGGGCATCTTTGTCTCTGGCTACAACTCTGAAACTGG
>APFE030560862.1:0-10926 GCA_000404065.3 Pinus taeda
TTCTCGGTATTGGCCAATCCATGATCGCTTTTACTTTCTCAGGGTCTACCGAAATCCCTTCACCTGAAATGATGTGCACCAAATAATGAATCTTTTCCTGAAAGAATGAACACTTCGATAGTTTTCCGTATAACTGGCGTTCTCTAAGACAGGACAATACTATCCGTAAATGATCTTCATGCTCTTTCCTATTCTTGGAATAGATGAGTATATCATCTAAAAAGACTTGCACAAATTGATCCAGGTATTTACGGAAAACGCTATTCATAAGATTCATGAATACAGCTGGTGCATTGGTTAACCCAAATGGCACCACGGTGAATTCATAATGTCCAAAACGTGTCCGGAATACAGTTTTGGAAATATCATTCTCAGAAATCCTTAACTGATGATAGCCTGATCGAAGGTCAATTTTTGAAAAGACAGCAGCTCCTTTCATTTGATCAAAAAGATCGTCAATACGAGGCATAGGGTATTGATTCTTTACTGTAGCTCGATTCAATTCTCGGTAATCCACGCATAATCTTAAAGTTCCATCCTTCTTCACGAAAATTACCGGAGCGCCCCAAGGTGATGTGCTGGGCCAAATATGCCCTACATCCAGTAGTTCCTTCAATTGGATCTGCAGTTCTCGAAGTTCTAGCGTCGTCATTCTATAAGGTGCTTTAGAGATTGGTTGGGTACCAGGTTTTAACTCAATAGTAAGGTCCAACTCTCTTACCGGAGGTAATCCAGGTAGTTCTTTTGGAAATACATTTGGAAATTCGGCCAACACCGGATATTGCCCTAGGGATGGCCCTTTTTCTTGGCTTACTTCTTGAATCACATAAGCCTGGCAACCTTTCCTTAAGCAACGCTTCATCTGCATTACTGAAATGTAGCGTAAAGAGACTTCCCTCTTGATTCCCTGAATTTGGATGGCTTCTCCTTCATCATTTATGCCTAAGATCATTTTTCCATAACAATCTACCCAAGCTCGGTGAGCTTCTAACCAATCCATACCTATGATAAGATCATATGTCCCTAATGCTGTGACATAAACTTTCAGGTTAGTCAAACAGACCCCTAGGTCAATTTCGCATTGATCTACACTCAAGCCTACGGATTGAAGTTCTCCTGAGGCCATTTCCACTTGATGGAAATCATTTTGTCTACGAGCTGCCAGCCCACATTTGTTTAATGCATATGAAGAAATGAAACTATCTGTGGCACCAGCATCAAATAAGATTTTGAGTTTTATACCATTGATAGTACCTGAAGATTCTACTACCGTGGATTGATGTGCTGCTTGGTCACGGTCGACCACTGCATGGATTCTATGGTTACCCCGGTTGTCTGAATTTGGCTCCTTCCCAGCCCTATGCAATATATTCGACGAAGCTCCGGGGCAGTCCCGTTGGAAGTGCGGTCCCCCACATCCCCAACAATTAAGTGGTGCTGGTCCTCTTGAGTCGGGGCGTGAATTTCTAGAGAACGAGCTTCGTCCTCTCGCGTTGGTTCCTCTCGAATTCCTCCCTTCGCTAGCGGTCCTTTGAGATGCCCAGGGACTGGTGTTTGATGATCCCGCGGCTATAGTGTTTACTGCCATGGGAGCTCCCGCCCCTATATTTCTCGGGGCAAACCTGTTACCGTACGGTGGCCTCGAGCTACCCCCCCTGAAGAAGTTCCGGGGAGTCTTTCCTGGAAATCCTGATTGGACAGGCACGGTTGGCCCCATATCCCTTTTGATTCCGAGGTGCTCTTCTGCATATCGGCCACATTCAACCGCCTCGGCTACGGATGATGGTTTCCACATGCTTACCAAGGCTCGGATGCGAGGGTTTAACCCAAAAATGAATCGTTCAGCCTGACGTTCATCTGAGTCTAAGTAATGAATGTATTTTACCAGTTCCATGAACCTTATCTCGTACTCCTCCACCGTTTTACTTCCCTGCACTAACGTATGAAAGGCTCTTGCTTGCTGTTGCTGAAAGTACGGAGGTAAATACTTTGCGCGAAACCTTTCCTCAAACAGTTCCCAAGGGACACTATCTGATGTAAGGTGCAGCTGTTTTTCCAGGTTTCCCCACCAAATCAAGGCACTTTCCCTGAGTTGAAACACGACAATTTTTGTCTTTGCCGAAGACGAATATTCTTTTAACCTAAAACATCTGTTCATTCCCTCCAACCACGCTTCAACGCGTTCACCTGCTCGGCCTCCTGAGAATTCCGGGAGTCTAATTTTTTGAAGCTCCCGAGAGATGTCCTCTTTCGACCTTCTGGGCTCGAAATTCTTCGGTTCCGCTGAACTGGTAGCCAAATGAGGAGATTCCTCCTTGGTTTTAGCCTTAGTGGTTTCTTTTAATGTTGCTAATAAGGCTTCCAAGGAGTTCATTATTACAGTTAACTCTGGCGCTGGGGCGGTTGATGATGATGAAGGTCTCGGTGGTGACGCTGGGGATGATGATGACGACAGCGACGACATTACAGGTGGTGATGCCGCCCGATCACGTCGTCGTCGCTCATATGTCTTCACCATTTGTATTGGTTCCTGAACACACAATAAAATTTATCAAAGTTATGAGGTGGACGACCGAATTTTAACACGTAACTTTCTTTTGCGACATTACATTTAGAAACGGGTATAGTTTTGCTATTTTTACCCGCTAGGCAGATCTTACTGGTACCGAGGTCAAGGAGGGTGGTCGCGCGACCTCCTTGTCCTAATGCAGGGTATTCTATCCTAATATGACAAATGCATGGGTATGCAGTAATACAAGGGAGTGCAGAAAGATAATTACTGCCACAATAAACAGAGGCCTGAATGTCATCCCTGATACTCTCGGTAAAACAACGAAATTTATATTCAAACTTACGAGGCGATTTGAAAAGCTTTTTAGCCGAGCTCACCAGAATATTGATGAGGTGCTGAAAGGAGGGGGGGTGCTAAAGCAGTAGAAAGGAACTGTGTACTGGATCCTGGATCCTCATTCCTTGAACTGTCTCAGGTATTTTTAATGGTTTATTTTTCGAACGCAGGAACAAACACTTATGGGCATGTTCTTTTGCATTAGTTCTTCATATTTATTCGAATTTATGAAAAGGAGAGAATCAGTATACAAAGCTCCATACAAAATAAGTATGCCAGAGTTAAGATGCAATTACAAGAGCTGCTATAGAGAAAATATATTTGACCAGGTGCTTTCTTATGAGGAGCACCAGCAATCTTTATTAAAAAAGAAAGCTAAAACTCTATATTTGCGCATGGATTACAGAAAACTCAACCAGGCAACCATCAAGAATTGATATCCACTACCCCCAAAAGTGATTTCTTCCATCAAATGAGAGAGACACTATCCCCTACTATTGAATGCTAATAAAATAACTATCTATATCTATAGTTGACGGGGCTTACAAAACTGTATTATAAACAGTATTTCAATACTTTACCAAGCAACAACCTGCATTTCAGTTCCCAGATAATATGATTTATTTTCTCTTAATCTAAACACATGTACAAGCATCTATCATAAAATCAACTTTAAAACATAACATCAACTAACATATGTTGGGAAAATTTATTGCTTATTTAATCAAACTGCAAAGACACTATTTATCATTGATGACAATAATCAATTTCCAAAATGTCCCTGCAGTTTTAATTGGCAACAATAAGCAATAGGAGCTAGGAAAATCTCTGGCATATCCGTTAAGTTTTAAGGCTTGATTGCAAAAGTTTCTTAAAGTTGCCCGTTTGACTTTTGAGAGAAGAATTTTCTTCTTTGTCCTAATAACAACATACGACATATGGTCCCGCGCATGAACACGTTCCTCCACATGAATATAGTGCCGCACACGGAGATTTTACAAAGATAATGGGATACTTTCTTTATCTGTTTTGAAAGAGATTTGAAAAAAATGGGATAAATTTACTTCCTCAATTTCTGAGATCCCAAATTCCATATTAATCTCTCATAAAAGATCTCTTGATGACCATAGAAGACTTGTCATAAAATTACGTTTTCCCTTCAATTTCTTGAATGCTAGTTGCAATATTCCGAAGGAGATTTCAGTCAGACATTTGTCATCGAATTTCATATATTTGTACACACGCGATGTCCCAGGGTGTTGTAAACGCCACTTATTATCGGCATTTTGACTGAAATGATCATTTTCCGGGCACATGAACAAACAAAAAAAAATAACACGAAAATAATGGCGACCATATTTTTTTTTTGTCTAATTAATTCGAAACCTAAAATCCCCGCTCTGTACATAATCACCTGTACATACATATGCCTGCAACAACACACCTAGGGTTTTAATTAAAAATGAACACTAAAAATTACGCTGACCTCTGTTAAACACGGCATCCTCCCTCTCTCTTCTGCTGCTGCTGTAACAACTTAGGGTTTCAAAATGTCCAGGCGTTGTTGTCGATTGCGAATTCAAGTTGATTATACAGCAGACGGGAATCCTAGGGCTCCCTTTTCATTTTATTTTCAGAAAACGAAGAGCGTAAAGAGTTCCGGGATGATGGCTTTCTCAGTTATTAGTCTATCTGATCACTTTGTACGCTTTAAGCTTATCCCCGACCGCTGAAATTGCTGACTGTGATTCTTTCTGCCAAAGGAGAGGCAAAAGCAAATCTGTATGCATCGCATTCCTTTCTCTCGGAAGAATTTAGTTCCGATTAAAATTAAGTACGTTCGGCCTTCGTGGAAATTGGCGTTCACTGGAAATTAATTATAATTCGATAAGTTATTCGACAGGTATAAATTGAATTTGACGTACGCATTACGTCTCGTTAAATTTTCAAAATTGAGCATTTGCAAGGAGACTATTACATTGAGTCCCGTAAATTTTAATTTATCGGATGAGTACTAATGCGAGATGAATGGTCTGAAGACCTGTTTTGAGATAGCGGAATATATCCATCGCAATGAATCCTCAATGCATTGGGCAGCTGGAGATGGGCCAAATTCGCGCTCTGATGGAAATGGGAAGGCTGACCGTAGAGATTCTATGGGAACAGAAGCTCGAACACGAACAAGATTTTGGCGTAGAAGGGGAAGAGTACGGAGGCTGAAGTACACTTGTTGTGAAAAATACTGTGGGTGTTCGAAAGGCTGCAAGAATCGTTTCTGAGGATGTCACTGTGCAAAGAGTCAATGTCGAAGTCGACAATGCCCGTGCTTTGCTGCTGGACGTGAATGCGATCCAGATGTTTGTCGGAATTGTTGGGTTGGTTGTGGGGATGGCACTTCGGGCGGTCCACCACAGAGAGGTGATAACTATGAATGCAGAAATATGAAACTTCTCCTAAAGCAGCAGCAGGGTATCAGCAATTAGCGATACAGACTCAACCAGACAGAATTTAAGCGAGCGTAGGTCTATCAGTCGGAGGGTTTGAACAAGCCCTCTGATACCATATGTAATGACTGTAAACAGAAATTTCATGATTCAATAACTAAAAATACATAAAAACAACGAAACTTACCTGAACTGCTCACTGGTAAATTGTTGTCTGCTCTCGTTTTCTGAAGTTGAATCGATTACTGGGAAACCAATTCCTCCCAGCCAATTCAGTAAGCTTCGCTTACTGCCCCGTGCCCAAAACCTCAGATCAATCTAAGCTGCTTCCGTTCTTGTTTGTTTCGGTCTCCCTCTGTTCTCTCCGTTTTCTCCTTCTCTTGCCTCCCCTTCTCTTCTGCCCTCTCAGTGGTTTTATACCGGGGAGTGCGGTGGCTGCCTCCCTGCCTTCGCCCACCGCTTCCGCGGCTCTCGACACCTCCCACATGCATCTCCTTAGATATTTTGCAGAGCGGTGGTTGCTGTCGACTGATAGAGGTTTCATTTATGAATAGTAATGATCTCATAAAAAGGGTACGCCGTATGTTTTTTTTTATATATAGCTTATGTTAAGTTTATGCTTTAATATATATATACTTCCATTTATGATGTTAACTTTAAACTTTATACATAGTAAAGTGTCACTTTATATTAATTCATACTATTTAATTTATAACATTTAACTCATATCATTTAACTTAGACTAATTTATATCATTTAATTTATATCTGTTAACTTATAGCATTTAACTTATACTAATTTATATCCTTTAACTTATATTTAATTTATACCTTTTAACTTATATTTTATATCATTTAACTTAGACTAATTTATATCATTTAATTTATATCGGTTAACTTATAGCATTTAACTTATACTAATTTATATCCTTTAACTTATATTTAATTTATACCTTTTAACTTATATTTTATATCATTTAACTTAGACTAATTTATATCATTTAATTTATATCTGTTAACTTATATCCTTTAACTTATATTTAATTTATACCTTTTAACTTATATTTTATATCATTTAACTTAGTCTGATATGTAAATGGGTTGTTACATTTAGTTTGCAAATAATTGTTTTGTCCAATAATTAAACCCTTACTGTTCTTGACTGTCGTTCCACCTGTAAATTTCTAGATCCAAGCAGTCATGTCAATTTTCGTTGGGATCTTGTATCCACGGTGTGGTAGGCCTGTGATGTTGTAGACATTAGATGGTTAGTGTTTTTTCTAATCATAGAACATCATTGTGGTATCGAATGATGATTACTTCGCAACTTCTTCCTTTAGTTCATATAGGTTTGTGACTATTTCGGGTGCCAAAGATATAATAGATGTCGACTGTATGTAGTATTTTAGAGTCATTGATCGAATTTTTCCCATTTCATAAATGTTGTTTCACTGTGTTTTGCCCATGAGGGTTAGTTCGAATATGCAATTCTTTTGTAGTCAAGTGGTTGAATGAAAGCTTTCTTCTTGGTTCTTGAAAATGCACTCACTTCTTTCCCATTATGAAATTCTTCTGCTCTCAGACACTGGAGCAGTTGAGGATCATAAATAACCTGGTGAGAGTTCAGGAAAACTGATAGGTCGTGTCACGTGTCTGTTCATTAATTTCAACGTCTCATTGCAATAATGCTCAAATTTTGCATATTTGTCAACTTGTGCGATGCACATGGCTCCATTACTTTTCAAGTTTTGGTGGTTTCAATTTTGATGCGACATCACACGAAATTAAATGTTACTCACTATTTTTTCGAATGACGCATGCCAGTCAAATATATCAATTTGATTTTTCTGACTTTTACTTTTTGGTCTTTCTTCTTCATTGTCAGTATTCCTTTCATCAATATCACTAATTTGATTTCTAACACTGATCCTTTTGATTGGTCAAACTTCTAATTTGATATTTTTTCCTTCTGTTTTCTTTTTGATGATGTTCTATAAATTTCCTTCGTCTCTCTCCCCTTCTTTCATGGCTATGGTTTTTTTTTTTTTTGTGCTTTTTTGTTTATATATCTCTTCAGATCGGATTTTTTTTCCATTTTTTTTAGGATTGTTTCTTTATTGTGATGTTTTCTTTCCTTAATAACCTTTTGTTTTATTGGTACAATTATTCTTTTTCCAGGATTTTGTAACTATTTCTACTAACTTATTGACTTAGATAATTTAATGGAAACATTAAATAAAAAGATATTAATATACATTTGTTTGGTTAGCTTAGTCTGCCACAACGTGGTTTTCAAACTAGCGCATGTGACCAGTACTTCATAGAGGTTTTCCCTAGTCACATGCCAACTCTTATCAAGAGATATACTCTTTCAATTGGACACCATTTACAATTTATTTAAATATGTGCCCTATAATGTATTTAACTGCATAAACCCCGAAGAACATATATCTTCAATGACAAAGGCTCCAAGCCATGTAATTTCTAATTTTTTAGGATTTCCCTTCACCTGATTGTCCTAATGCAAATCTATGTCTTTAAATTTTTAGTTCTTGGTTTGCAGATTTCTATAATGCCATGATTTTTGTTGATTCTTACTAACTTTCTACCGGTGAAGTGTATGAAGTCTATCTTGTTCTAAACATTGCAATGGATGGAGTTGTTCCTATTCTACATTTTTATTATATTCTAGGATAATCAACACACTAGTAACATTTGATGTGTATTGGAGTGGTACGACTGCCTCTTGCCCATAGAATAGTTTGAATAGTGTAAACCTAGTCGATTGCTTAGATGTCATACAAGAGAAGACAACGGGGATTTTATCATCCCAATCATCTGTGTTTTGGTTGCGTATTTTGGTCAGTCCTTTATGCAATGTTTTATTAAATGATTATATAATGTCAATTTCATGTGAGTGGTAAGCAATGCATTTTCTATGCTCAATCATGATCTTTTAAATGAGTTCCCATATCACCAATGATAGTTAGGAGGAAACTAAATTTAGTTACTATATTCTCATAGATAAATTTAGCTGCTACTTATTTTGTGCATGACTCGATTGACTCTACTTACGCCTACTTTGTTAAATACTTCACTATTGTTGTAATGTATTTTTCTCCCGTCCATCTTGTTCTTTTGTGAAATTTCTCGACAAAGTCAATTTCCCAAATCTCAAAAGGTAGCATCAGGTTTATTGAGTGTAGTGGCATATGGTTATTTTCTAACAGTTGATCTGATTTTTGACATATATCACATTTTTGGACTTGCACATGACAAGCCCGAAATAGAGTTAGCCACCATAATCCTACCTAAAGAACCTTCCTTGCAATTGTGTCACCTTGATAATGTCTACATGCTCCTCCTTTAAGAGATTTATTGATGATGGCTTCCCTTTCATGTTCCATTGCACATCGCATGAGTATCTCATTTGCTCCTAGCTTGTATAGTTGGCAATTTATTAATGAAAATAATGCTATTTTAATTGCTAAGATACTCTTGCTTTTCTTTATTAGTTCATGAGGTGCCTTCCCTATGTGTAAAATCATGTGATTTTTTAAAACTCCAAAGGGACTGCTTCTACTTTAAAGAGGCGAGCATTCAGTAAATAGTACTCTAGGTCTATCAACTCCTCCCCTATCTCTAATTAGGATGGATGATCAAGTTCAATATTCTTCTTACTGATTTAGATAATGAATTCAAATTCAAATTCTTGAAAAAATAATATCCATTGAAAAATATTACCTTGATGGACCAACTTATTAACAAGATATCTTAGAGTTTGAAGATTTATAAAAAATATGAATGGGTTAGAAAGGAGATAATGAAAAAATACCTGCCACAAACTTTGACAGAAAAATTAAAGCATGCCTTGTAATCAATCTGAAAATAATGTTAGAAAATGAAATATGTTACTGTAATCAAGACTCCAATGCTTTAAAAAGAATAGAAGGGACGATCTTGTATTATACTTATAAATCCAAGTCCTTTACTAGAGAAACTACTTCCTTGCACCAAAATGAGTCTCGTTCCTGCACTAGAACTTAATGAAAGGAACTTGAATCAATAGAAAAATTTCTGGTAAATAAAGGAAATAAAGAAAATATTTTGTGACTGAGTATCAGTGCGTTAAGAGACAGAGAAATAATTAGACTTATAGTTATGTCTGTCTATGTTACAAGTTTTCCATTCCTGGACTGAACCAACATTCCTGCACTGCAACAATGTTCTTTTACTTGGGACAATATTCCTGTACTAGAATGATGTTTCTGTACCAAAAGCTTATCCTTATTATGCACTGAATATTTTGACTTGGTGTCAGAATTACGGGTTCCTGAACCAGGGTGCACTGTTCCTATACTAGGATATTGATTCCTGTACTGAGAACAACGCCCATGTTCCTATGGAACCAATATTCGTGCACTAAGTTTCTTGTTCCCAACGACTTGCATAAAACATACAGGATCCTAACTATAAATCGATTAAAAGAAAATCAGAGTAAGGGAAAGAATCATAAATGAACCATGAGAAATCAAAGAACTCTTTAACCATTAATTCATTCAAGAGAAAAAGCATTGCAAGAATTGAAAGAGATCTCTATCATAATAGAAGGTTTCTCCATGTAAAGATAAACATCTAATCTAAGAAACAAAGCTTTCCTTATTTCTTAAATGGTTGCCACAACATGAAAAAAGATCTTTATCTTTCTAAGATGAATGTTTTGAATCAAAGGTTCCTGCAATAGACTACAGACAATGGAGTCAGTGCAATCACAGATCTTATGTTGTGAACATAGTCTCATTAATACCCAGGGGATGCAAATAAACCGACCCTAAGTTAAGCACACTCGCTGTAAACTCGTACTTGAAAATAAAACATGCCTTGCATAAAGGAAATGAAATAAGCATTGCAGGAATGAAACACTCTTGCTGAAGTATACCATGCTTGCAGGATTGAAACACACTTGCGAAATTAATTTGAAACACTCATTTACAGAAAGAGAAAGGGAATCACATGATGCATCAAATGAAGGGAAATAAACGCTGCAACAACCTTGAATAGATACACAAAACCACATTGTCAAACCTCGGATCCGAGAAGCATGCAGTTCATGAAGAAAACATAAATCTACTAGCTAGGCACATAAACAAAATACTCCTTTGCTCCGTGTTATCAACCAGGCTGGTGGGGGATGGGCTCTGTCAACCCTTCAACGTGGTGAAACTATTTCAAACCAGCTTTTGATTGGAAGTTAGCCCTTCCAATCTAAGAGGGCTCTCTCATTTTTTTTTTTAAATACAGATAGCTAACTATGGTTTTCTATGTGATTTTTTAGGTGAAACGATGTGAGGACAACCACCATTGGGCATGGAGTCAATTACAGAAAAATAACAACAAACAACACTACTTATGGAAGCTTAGGCATCTTTGGCTTACTAATGTGGAAATGGACATTCACAGTAATCACAATGAATTGAAGGAAGTTGGAGCAATGCAACATTGACTTCCAAGTAATCAAATAAGCTCTGAAAACTAATAATAAAGGAGCATAATAGGATAGGATTGAAACCAAAATGAATCTCAGGTTAAACAGAGTATGCTGCAACTGTATTTTCTATTAATTGAAAAAAATACA
>APFE030560881.1:0-12502 GCA_000404065.3 Pinus taeda
TGAAGATGTGGGTGGCTGACTTCGCAGTGAGGGAGTTGAAATGGACGATGTAGATGAAAGAGTCTCACTGTCAGACTGTTGTGGTGTTTTCCTTGCTCTTTTCCTGGTGGGGAGAGGGAATTCAGTTGGCTGGATGTCAAATTTTTCACTCTTTAATCTAGTCAGGGAATGAGAAGGATTGTACTGCGAAGTCACGCTCCTCTGAGATTTATCAGACCTCAGTGTAAAAATAGAAAATCCCTGGAGTTTGTGAATCAGAGTTTGAACTTCAGGGGGTTCAATGGTAGATTGGTCTAAAATATTAGGGTATGTAGCAGCGGTTAAATGTCGAGCGACTTCTGACTCTGGATTTAAACGTACTGGGAAGTTGGGGGAGTTGATGACGGTGATTTACTCTCAGAATGGTATTTAGATTTTGATTTAGGTGCCATTCATAGTTCGCGGCCCTCCTTCTAGCGCCAAATATGTTGAAGCCCTAAAAATCGGGTCGACAATAAGGGGGATACCCACCCGGTCCGGACCTTGGTTGGCAGCTCCTTATCCATTTGGTATAGTGGGTCCAACTGGGGATAATGGGACCAGTTTCCCAATCTAAGGGTGTGTGTGTGTGTAGAGTTGGATGATGCTGATCTAAGAGTACTTAAAGCTAATTTAATTCAGACTTTTAAACTAACTCTATGCTATTGTAATCTAATGAGAAACAACACTTCTAATCTACGCTAACCCGGGGTGTATTTCTTCTATTATGCGATCTAAAGAGATTTCAAACAATAGCTGGTAATAAAGATCATTCAGCTATTATAAGAATATAAATCAATTAAGATAAACAACTTTGCATCAGAAGTTAGGCAAAACAGTTGTGAACAACATATCGCATAATAAGTTATTCATATATCAGACATAAATAAATGGATCCACCGTACAGAAGTGCCAAACGGTAACTCATACATTCATGCAATAACATATAAACAACTGAAAACTGTATATCACATTAAGAATATAAGTAGAAATGCCCAAGAGATAAAAGTACCATTTATGACTAATCCTACTCATAGGCTTCAAGCAAAACGATTTATCTCTACTTGTTCTAACATCCACTAAGAGTACAAAAGTGCAACATCAGTAGCAAACATCAAATGCAAACATTAATAAATCTCAATCCATCCATTCATCAAAACCTCCTCTGAGGGTGCAGAAGTGCATTTTCCAAGGACAAGTTTTTGACAAATTTCTGGACCCTTCTCTAAATGCCTGAGAAGGGTTTAAATACTGCTAACTAATTAACTTAATTACATAAATTTAGGATACAGTTTAAAATGACCGCCCTTCTGATAAAGCAAAACTATTTCTAAAAATTTAATCTAATTCTGAACCATTTCTGTATTTGCTCCTTAGTGCTGCAAGCATGCAACACTCACCTGGGAAGAGTTGGTTGGTCGCCTTCCACTTTTGTTTGAGCTATGAAAATAGAAATAACAAGCGCTGGCACCACTTTCTAGTAAACTAAAAGATATTTTCGAGAATCTTCCTCTCGCTGGGTGTATTCACTGCGTGTATACTTGGTAATAACTCAAATTTCTCTCAAACTGATTCTGCTTTTGCTATTTCGGTTTTCGGCCTTGCGAATGACTGAACAAGTTAGGGACTTTACTCTCTGAACAATTTTCTGCATCAAAAACTACCTCCGTTCTTTGTTTTAGGCTTTTCTGGTGTGTAAGCTTCAGGGTCTTTTGTAAACATGTTGTTTTTGTGCGCCTTTGACTCTGAGCTTTAGATAGCCTATTGACATCAGCATCTGTTGAGTGATACTCTGGAATCTGTGGTCCTGTCGCATGCGGCATCCGTTTCTGAAGGGATCTCTTCTCTGTTCTTCGAGCATTGACACTTTCCGCTTCTCCTTAGATGTTTCCTGCATATTGCTTCATGTTATTTCCTATCTTACAGTTTACGCAAAGGAAAAGGGTAATGATAATAAAGATTGACATGAAATCTTTAAGCTCTTATGAATGCATAATCATGACACCCATAGCAAACTGACTCTTCGAAAAACACAAAATTGTCCTTCCTGAATATTTTGGCGTACAATCATTAATTTCTTTTAAGGTGCGTGCCCAATTTTGGTTTACGGACAGCTTTCCTTGAATACTGCGCTGAGGAAAATTCGCGATGGGTGATTTCAGCGACTCGCATCACAGCATCGTGGATCGCATCGTCAAGATGTGTCATTGGAGAAAATCATGATCGCGAATTTTCGCAAATCGCATTTATCGCAGATCGCAGATCGCGTTTAGTCATTCAGTCATTGTGTGCTGCTTACGCGATGTTGCGATATGCGACGTCACATATCGGCCGTCGGAGATTTCTTAAGTTTTTTCATTTAAGAGCACTTCATAATGAATGTGATGCGATGAATTTCGCGTCGCTTCTTCGCAGTTGATTATGCTCATAAGAAAACGTTTCATTCTCTTCTTGCGATGCGATAAAGTTTTAAGGAGTTGAATACAAAAAATTTCATAAAATGTTTGTTTGGATTTTTTATTAAGGGTCCCCATTTGCTTGGTGTTATTGCTAATATCAAACAAAAAGGGGGGTCGTTGGTGGCCACAACACATACTCAACGATATAATTGTCTAAGCTAATATCATTTATCCTACTCCTACAATTTATTTTTCTATCACCAACATCTTGGTGACCTCTTGATTGATTTTCAAACCCTTTGAATCGATGCCCATTGAACTTATACTTCTCTGCCCCACCAAAATATTTTTAAACCATATTAAGTATAATATCTCGCAACTATACTGAAAAAATAGCAAGGAACTAAGATAAAATTGGTTTATTGAATTGTAAGATAGAGCCATCTCTAGGTTGGAGGGGATATCCTCCAACCTAAAAGTCTGTTTGGAAAGGTTACAATATTTCCTTGACAACCAGGATATTTTTGAGTGATAATAGGTATGATTACTAGGATGTGCTCAAATAAATTAATCAACTAATAATGGAGCCTAATGAGTCAATTGAGGAATTTTCTAACATATTTCTTCACTTGTGTTATGCATTTCCATGAGAAGATCTAGATTGGGATTTCCTTAAAGAAATGTTTGAACATTTTGTTAATACCTCTTTGGATAGATGTCAATCTAAACCCATAGATGATCCTATGCTCCAAAATTTTGTAATTCTTGTGACAACTCTAATTTCAGAGGAGGAACCTACTATTCCTTTCATTCATTTTCCTCCTCCTTTCTTAGTACCAATTTGGGTGCCTTTGTGTGATGATGTTGGGGTTGGGAAATCTACAAACCAAATTGTTGATCTGTCTCTTCAACCTTCATCCACATTCCATGATATAGATCTGATGGAGGAAAATTTTCAATGGTTCATGGAGCCTAAGGTGAAGGCTAATCCCTTGACTTTTCAAAAGTATATTAACACTCATAACTCCAATATTGAAAGCATCCCTCAAGGGATATGTCTCCTCCTCTATCATCTCACTCTCATATCCCTTTGCCTCTTGATATGCTTGTTCAATATATTTCAAACTCTTATGATTCTCATTTGCTAATCGAAATAGTGATCAAGTGCAAGGTAGTCACATTTAATAGGAAGAGGAGAAAAAAGGTGAATCTTATTTCATTATTTCTTCTCCTTTACATAGTCCTCTATATTAAAATGGTGTTCCTCCATCCTTAGCTGATTTTGAATTTAGCAATATTGGTGGGCAATCAAATGAAATCAATTTTCCTAATAAATCTAAAACTTTGGGAAACCATCATACTGATCATGTTGATTCCGTTAATGTATGTGGTGATGAATTACCAACAACACCAACTAATATTTTTGTTTCCCAAGAATATTTTGATTTGAAAGATTGAGATTAAAATTTGATTCAGTCAAATAAGATGTTCTTATGGAAGTTTCCTCTTCAATCCACTATCCCTTGTACCCTACTGCTTTTAATGAATTAATTTGTGATGAATATACTCTATGTTCTTCAAGTTCATCATCTGATGACTAGGATTTTGAATTGACACAAGGTATTGAGGTTATCCATGATGAAAAGGAAAACAAGTCAATCATCGAGTATCCATTCCATTCCTTATCATTTCCAATCGTGCATGAGGAGAAGCCTTCGATTAGGTCACTCATGAGATTTTTCAAGTCTATCCATCCTTGGATGTGCATTCAAAAGAACCTTATGACTTGGGTAATTTATTTTTTAAGGCTATCAAATATGATCAATCCAATGATGTAGATGGTTTCCATCCTAATAATAGTGATTTGGTTAATTTAACTGATGGTAGTTTTCCAAATGAAATTTGTAATCTCACTCCATTTCCAAAATGTAGCTATCCAACTTCTCTAATTCTGAAACTTGTCAGGAAGTTGAGGCACTTCAACTTTCATTGATGGTTATGTCAGGCTCTCACAATCCTGATAATATCCCTTAGCTAATTGATCTAGCTCTTCTCGGAAAATTCTTTTCTTTGCATGGTTTCACTGGATGAAAGCACTGTCTTAAGAAACATTTTTTACTTTGGATATAATTAATCTATTTCTCAAGATTCAGTTTCTAATTGGATTTAGGGTTATTTTTTAGTTGTTTCATCTTCATGCAAATCTCTTGTATCAAACTTGGGTTTGTAGTATATATCTTTCATGGATACATAGAGCTATGAAGTTGATCATTTTAAATATTATCATCGACCGAAGGATTCTATCAGATACGTCATAAAATAGTCAACTCCTAGTTTTTCTTGTGAATGTTATAATGCTAATCATTTTATTTGTGGCATAAAGTGTCCTCTTCAGTGTTAGTGAATTCTTGAGTTATATGGTGAATCAAATTCCTTCTTTTCATTCATTGTATCATGACCGATTTCATGTATTTGTTATGTGGGCATTCATTTTCAATGTTTTTGATGATTGTGATGCCAATTTTGTTTGTAACCAAGTATAGGGAAATGATTTGTTACATCCTAAATATGAGGAAGATGATTCCATTGTTCAAATAATTTGTAAAGTTGTTCAAACTAATTTATCTTTATTGTCCACTAATCGAGAGTCTTATGCCTTAATTGGTCCATTTGATCATAATTTTGGTCATAATAATTGTTATTCAATTGATCATTTTCCCACTAGCACATCTGAAGATAGTTGTTTCACATTAGTTCATATTTATAGTTTATCATCTCACTATTCAAATAATTATCAAGTAGTTGAGGTACTTCAGCCTATGCTGCTGGTTATATCAAGTCCTCATTATCTTGACAAGTCTTCTAAATATGATCAGATTCGTTTTCCCTTACAATATTCTCATCCTAATTCCATGCCATTAATTGGAGATCCATTTTCTCAAGGATTTTAAGAAGATTGTTTTGGACTCCCTGATCCAACCTATGATTGGTTGGAAGCAACTTACTCAGTAAGGCCATAAACTAACAATAAGCTTCAATATTTCTTGATGTTTGCTAAGCAAGACCATATAGATGAAGGTACATTCACGAAAAGCTTTCCAAGTTTGTTTGGTTGTGGTTTTAACTAAAAAAGTAAGGTGGCAGGTTGTTTAAAGTTAATTTTTATGACACATTGTTCTTCTTGTAGACAATACCTTCAAAATTTTATGCAAGTTAATCAAGTTCTTATCTATCCTTTTGCACATAGTTTTATATATGTTTTAATTGATCATATATTTGTCTTTGCAGGTTGGGATCAGTCATGCTAGATTCACTGGAAATTTCATTCCGCTTGACCCTGGCGTTCTACATGGTTAGGTTAGGAGTTGGTCTAGTTGCATTCTAGTTTACTTTTGCACTCATCTTGCACTTGCTCTCCATCTAGTCTTTGCATTTGTTTTGTTTTATTGTTTTTTGTTTTTAATGTTACTTTTTAGTTTAGTTCTATATTTTCTTTGATCATGATCTCTTGTTTTGTGGTGTCTATTCTTTCATGTTTTTTTAACGTGAATCTGCATGAAAGATGTTCCCTTTAGCTTAAAAGACAATGTGGCAAAGCTTGAAAATGGAAATTGTGATGACAAACAATGCTTGCCTAATTTTTTACCCACTTATCTTTTTAGATTTACATATATTTAAAGTCAGTGATGTATGAATGGAAAATATGATCCATTCAAAAGGAAATTTCTGAGAAAATCCATGACACCTGCATTTATTTTAGCATCCTCATTCCTCAACTCAGGATTGTAATTAAAATGGTGTTTTTCTTGTCGTTCCAACTAAGTAGAGAAAGGAAAGGGGAAAATCAATATCAATCATATCAATATCAGAGGTATATATAACCTTCTCTGAAGGAAAAATGTCTTTTTCTCTCAATAACTTGGGATCCCTCTTTTGCCCCTATGAAATAATAAGTGCCTAAGAACAATTCTATAAATAAATAAATAAAGGGAAAAAGAATAGAAAGGCTTCCTGCATAGGGAGGTGAAGCAAGTAACTTCATCATGGTATTGACTAGGCTCTCTAGCAGTGAAGCAATGCTTGTGTTCTTGTAGTGACTCCATCGGGGTACTGAACATACTTATTGGTAGCAAAGAAAAACTAGAGATGAAATTAAGACATTGATTATCTTAAACTCGCAATTAAATATTACCCTTCTCCTAGTTTGAAACAGTTATAATACAACAAGATTTATGAATGTGTTTAACCAAGGAAAGGAACAGATAATACTACATATATAACCAGTTCAAATACGGAAGCCAAGGTAATCAACACGATAAATCAATACTTCCTAATGGATTGAGACCCTGCACTTAAGGATAAAAGCTAGACATAAAAGCTAGGGTTCTACCAATGTGTCCCAAATTTTGACATTGTGATAAACATTCTCCAAAAATTTTCCTACACTTGAATTTTGGAGCATATTGAGGATCTTATGATCTATCTTTCTATGGCTCCTTCGTGGTTTGTTTATGTTTTGTAAAAAAATTTCAGTCTTCTCCTTATATTCTAAGTGTAAAAGTCACTTGCTCTCACATGATTAGTCCTTGATAAATTCATGAGCACATATTTCTTATGCAATATTAGACTATCGATAGTGAGTGTGCACTTTCCATTGATAGTCTCCCTCACTTCAGTCGCAATTGTACTTCTACTTCAGTGAGTTTTCCCAACTATCACTTTTCTGCACCTTCACTTTCATAAGTGTCACTTTCACGTTCGTGACTATGGTTTTTCTTTCTTTCACTTTAATAAGAGTTTTTTTCATGTTATCTTCACTCTAGCATGTGTCATATTCAATTTCTTTAGCTTTTGCAAGTGTTGTTTCCACATTTTCTTACGATCACAAGTGTAACTTTTGACTTTTTTCACTCTTGTATGTGTCACACCTTTGCACATCACTAGATGATAATATAGCACACTCTTATGCATTAGATGATCCTACATATCATTAGAATACGTGTTAGCCACATTCCTATAGCTTAACACACTTTTGTGTCACAATTGACACTTTTGTTGCAACTTGTATTCTAAGTGTCACAATGTGTCATCACAACTAGCGCACTTAGAAATACATGTCACTTTGTTGTCGTCTCAAGGTGTGATTGTTTTTCATGAATCATGTGCATCCTCATAGATTCTATTGATGGAATTCATGTGTGTGATTGGTTTTTAGGACTTGTTTGGATGTCGTTTTCTCACTTACTCCATTGGTCCCATATTGTGACAACACTTAGCCATTCTGGAGCTCTTCTTGGTCCTTGTGCGTAGTGAAAGTTATGAAAGTATCAATCCTTAACCAAGTGATGAGAACTACCTATCCATGAGCCTTATTGATACTTCCTCCTCCCAGAGTTGTGAAATGAGCCTCTCTTAAAATTATCTCCTTCAATTGCAAGTTGAGAATCTTCAAAGCATCATCACCTAACCTTCTTGCTTGTACTAACTCACCGCATTGAGTTTTGATCACCTCTACCATGCATAGCACATAGAGAACTTCTAGCTAATAGTAGGGACCTCTTCCATCCCCTTACAAAATTAAATTATGAAATTAAAACGCCCTCCTCTGCTCACAATGCAGTGAGAAACCTCCTAGGAAAAGTGAGTTACCTTCTGTTGGCTACTTCGTTGAACTATGAAATCTCCTTTTGTAGACAATCCATGTAGAATAAAACTACACAAGCATAGGTAACAAAGCATATTTTTACTAGAAAATGGGCCATTATTCAGGAAAATTGTGCTAGCCTCAGGCCTTTCATTCCCTCTCATGGAATAGCACAATTCTAATCAACAGTGACTCAACCCTTAGCAACTAAAATTTCCTACGTTGGAGAATTGCTCAGTCCTCTTCCTCCCAGTGAAAGGTGTAGTTTCAATAGACAATGGGCCACTGATGAGGAAAACTGCACTACCCTTTAGGCCTCCCCTTCCTTCCCAGTGCATGATATAGCAACAATTCTTATTCTTGCTCCCACTATTGACTGTGATCCCTCTCTATGCCCTATACTTTTTATACCTTGCCTCCTAAATGCATGGCACAATTTTAGTGAGTAGTGAGGTCATCCCTTGCTCAACGAGCCCACCTATGTTGTCTCTACCTTCTCCTCCATTGATCCTAGCGCAGAATGCAGTTCTATCCAACAAGCTCATCACATATATCCCTTGCACCTTCCCATTGTGTTGGACCCTGAAGAGATCCTCCTCATAGCGCATGGCGCTGTCCTAGTTAGCAATGATGCTCTCCTAAACTATTGTTGAGTTCAACTACATCATCCTCAGCAAGCCTTCTGCTTTTAGTACTCACTCAGACATACCACAAGCATCCTCTTCCATGATCACAGTAGGGACAAGACAGATGATTTCAATACTAATTGTGCCTTTTCATGAGTAATATTCATTGGAAGGTATACCCCCTCAACGGGACAAGGTGATTCTCAAGGAGGATGTCAAAATAAGACACAAATAAGCACTTGCAGAGAAGAAGCATAAAGAATAACCATCATGAGGACATGAAGAAAATCCTAGACCATGACAGAATGAAGACAGCTCATGATAACTCAGGATGTCCCAATACTAATCTTAGGCTCTTTGGAGGGTGAAGAAGAAAAATAAATTAGATCTCCCATAAACATTGATGTCATAGTAGCTGTTATCACTCCAGGAAATTCTCCTAGGTTGCAGATCGGAGATGCCTGGCAACATATAATCTTCAATATTGTTCTATGAATTATTGGAATGAATGATGGTTTGGATCAATCCAAATAACCATTTCAACTCTGTTTTTACTCAATACATGCATGAACACCCTCATCTTACAAGGCTTTAGACCACTAATTCTCAATAGTTTGTAGATTCAATGAATAGATGGAGAATACTGACCATACCAGTAGATGCATATATAAACACATGTGAATGGCTAGCTACAAGTAGTAAATGAGAATACTGACTGTACTGGAAGATGCATATATAAAACATATGAATTGCTAGCTACAGGTAGTAAAAGAAGCTTGAAAATATAATTTATCAACATAGAGATAATATGACAATTATTTGGCATTAGATACAGAAGAAACTTGAACAACCTGTTCAAGTGCAATCTTAGAACAGAAGAGAAAATGGACATTGAACATATAACAACAAAAGAAGCTTGTATTGCTAATGAATGAAGATGAGAAGCTTGAGTAGCAAAGTCTCAATAGTCTCCAGAAGTTGAACCCTTGTTATATTTAGTTGTCAGCCTTTTATAGGCCTTTTACAATGCTCCTGAGCTCTCAAAGGTTCAGAGTCTTAATCTATCCTATTTGTCTTGTTAACTGACTGATGCCTTGACTAGGCAAGCATGGGCTTTGGAGGTTCCTTCTTCTAACAAAAGAGTAACCATATTCAGGTTGTTTTTTGTGTTGGAAGAGAGCTCTCTCATGCTAGAGATGCCCCATAATTGATTTTGTTTTTTTTTTGGGTTGAGCACTGTCGATGCCCCATGATGTTTCTGTTTGTTTTGGGCAAGTTGTGTTGTCTGATCCATGACCATTCTATTTGTTTGGATGTGCTATGCATCTTGTGTTGCATTTTGTTGCTCCATGACTGCTTCTCGGCCTCTGTCCCTCTGTAGTTATTCTCAGCCTCTGCTATGTGATAGAATGGATCTTTGGGCCTTTGTTATCTTTTAAACATTTATAATGAATGATTTCTATTTAATACAGAAAACACAACAATATTGTAAAAATCTTGCCAAGCTCTATTCTTCTGGACTTCAAAAGTCCTTAATCATGGCCTATATTCCTATTGGTTCTGCCTTTGTAGTGATATCACATCTCCATCGTTGATCTGGAAGTTCTAGATCCAACAGTTGTGATCCATTTCGGGCGGCTCTTTTGTACTGGAGTTAAATGCTCGATGACAGTGGTTTCCTCTCTCTTCATCCTGGACACATGGCAGCCGTTGTATGGCATTAGGCAGAGCTTAGTCTAAACCTCTTATCGCCTTTGGCTCTCCCAAAATCCTGTCGATTTTGTGATTTTCCCTTTATATTGGAAAATACATTAAAAATGTGAAAATCCCACTTTATCGGACTTGAAATGGTGTTCAACTGCCTTAATAAACCCTTTCGGGTCTATAATGTCACATCGGTGTTGCTCCCATGTTCCCTTTGTATTTCGTTAAATAATGAAATACATTGAAAATGCATTAAAAATCGGCTTTCTCGGACCTCAAATGTTATCAAATAATATTTAGAATACCTTCGGGTTCGCATCATCGCATCGTACATATGAAGGTGTAAAGGTTCCACCCCTTGGTGCTACTCCGATGAGATATAGCGATGTGATCTTATCACAATCGCTTATCGCTCATTCCTAGGGCCCTTACTTAGTGCACTCCTTTTTGCTTGCCGATTTGTGATTTTCCACTTAGATTTGGGCCATTGATTGGTCAGATCTAATTATTGTTGTGTGTTTCTCACTTTAAGCCTCTGATACTTGGTTTTTTTACTATTTTAAGTGTTTTAGCCTCCCAATAGTGCATTTTTTCCCTTCCAATGGCTCTTGGCATGCGATGGTTCTTATCCTTGGCATGATTTTAAGAAAATTTGGAGACTTTGGGGCATATTTGGATCCATTTTTGCGCCATTTTCCCATAAGGCTAACACTGGCTCCTTCTGGTGATCAGAGTCTCCCTGTGAGGTTTCAAGAACTACAAAACAATGCCTTTCTTGTAAAACCAAAATCAAATCTTCCTTCTACGGTTCCATTGGGTATGGAGTCTATTTAGCATGAAATAAAAACTTGAAAAAACATATTTAAAATACCAAGGCTTGAAATCCTTAACAGAAATAAGGTTTGAAGAACAACCCATTGACTGGGCCATCGAAAACATCTCCTCCTTTATTTAATGCATCCTTTTTGAGAAACCAGCCACCAAACTGAAAATTGACCTTGTTTGCCTTTTTGTTAAAGGTTTATTTTTCTTGGTCAATGCGCATATCAAAAAAATCATCAAAGACTTGAAAAAGCCTATTAATTTGATCATCTACTTCAAAAACTTTCCAGCATTTGACATTATTGAGTAGAGTTGGTATAAATTTCACCTCATCTCTGTATGCTTTCAACCTAGGATGTTTTTCTTGGAAAGTTTTGTTCACCTGAAAAGTTAATATAAAATATTGACCAATGCATTCCTGTGTGGGGGACACAAGGACTACACCTGCTCCTGCAGCTTCTTTAGAGCAAGCTCCTTCAAAGAACATGTCCTAGATATGTGGGTCTTCTTCCTCTGTGATTTGGAAAACTAGTTTTTTAAGCTGCGTAGAGGCCAACTGATATTCTTCAATATAAAGAAAACGAGCTCCAAAATTAGTGTCAACAACATATATGGGATTATTAGTGGAATTCCTTTCATCACTGATTATATAAGTCAACTTAGCCTCTCTGTACAATCTCCCATTTTCAACTCCAAAAACTAGGACAATAGCATAGGACAGATCATTTTGCAATGTTCCACCTAATCTCTTGATCCATCCTCTGCAAAGAAACATGCCAAACTTGGGGGGTACATTTGCTACCACAATATCCATCATCATACTCTTCATGGGCAGCTGAGACAAAGTGATGGCTAGGTCCTTGATTAGTCCTAGGCATTCCACTTTTCTAGAGTCAAAAGAAAACAGGTCATGGTAAGGCTTGGTAATGTCAAGACCCAATTTATCCATGATAGCCTTGGGCATTAGGTTATGGCTGGATCTAGTGTCCAGAAGGAAATTGTGAAGGATTTTATCACGAAGAGTCATAGAGACATAGAATGATGAGGAGTTGTCTTCACAATTTTCAATCATTGGGTTGAGAATAACAGTTGGTTGGTCATCTTGTAGATTTACATAGTCAGTGGAGGCTTGGATGGATTTAGGCTCAAGAGCCTCAAGGATAGATTTCTTGAAGGACCTATTCTTCACTAGTTCAATTAGAGGCATAGGTATTCTTAACTTCTGAATTTCTAATTGAAAACTGAAAGGAGAAGGAGACTTGTCAAGGCCTCTTACCTTGTGAACTGGA
>APFE030560886.1:0-15018 GCA_000404065.3 Pinus taeda
GCACATGGGAGATTTCCACCACATAATTGATACAGGACCCAAGCTCCAAAGCACAAATTTGAACAAGAAACTTCAGAGTAACATGATGGTACAAAGACAATAACCATCCTCCTTCCCAATTAGACAGAGAGCCGAGAGTGAGAGTGCCCATGTAGAAGAAATTTCTTATGACATTCTGTGCATCGAGATTTTACAGGAGATCATTTGCATTAATTACATATTTAGTAGCAGACGGATAGGTTGAGTCACACCCCAGAAAATCCATGGAAAATCGCTCGGCGAAGAGAGCCCAAGATTAACTGCAACACAACCTCAATTCACCATGACTTTGAAACCCAATGGATACCTACGGTTGGCCCAGATAGTGAATGCATAAATGCTAAGATAATGACTAACATGACTAGCATAAACCTACATAATTGTGCTCTCAACATGGGTGGTAGTACATCCTTTCATTTTCACAGGAATACCTAGGTGAAACCAATTGTTATGCAATATGATAAACTCTTCCAAGAACACAGGAGGGCATTCCATGGCATGATTATGAGCCATCATGAAACATATAATCAAGAAGTACTCACATGTCGAATCTATAAATGCTCTTCACACTTGAAATATTAATAGTTGATATTGTTGATTATACGAGGGCTCATGGTAAGCTAGATGGTTTGCCATTCCATATTGTGCGATGATTATCATGACATTGCTTGGGGTCATCACCAGGAGTGGGGGGTTTTATATTATAATATTGTAAAGAAAAAGTCTAAGTTTTATATTTTAGAAGTTTCTAAAATTTTAAACACATTTTTCTTACTTTTATAGTTTTTTTTTGGATAATAGTGATTACAATGTTGGATGATATTATAATCTACTGCAAAATGGGGATTATTGTTGTGGAATTTCATTTGAGGAGTTTATTTTTTTTGTACATTGCAATGATTAGTTTTCACACGCACACACTTATTGTTGAAGAAATCTAGATCCCACAAAGATAGTGATGGACAAATAAAATTCCTCCTATGTAAAAATCAATTGAAGCCTATTATTAATATTTAATATCTCATTCTTTGCATTGAACTCAGACTTTGAGTTTTGTCATTTATATTATTAGATTTTACTTGTTTTCCCCATGTGTAATACAAATAAATTTGATGCATTTTGTGTCTTGAATTCTTGATCATCTTAATTAGAAAAAAATAAACATAAATTGTGGGGATAATTTAATGAAGTTTCTTTAAGGTTTGAATATAATTTTAGTTCATTTCAATCTTTTAAATTTTGAAAAAAAAATATTAGTATTTTTAAGATGTATATTCTAAATTTTTTTAAAATTAGATTTTAAGATATCTAATTTTTTATACAGTTAATTAAATTCGAATTTGATAACTATGTTTTTGAATACCCATAGGACACACTTCCCTTTTTACTAATTTCTATTTACAAAACGAATTTGACTAATTTCCAGTTCAAAACAGAATTCGTAGGGGGAGATTTACTGTGGACAAATTCAACTTTTTCAATTTAACGTGTATTGTTCTCTCCACAGACCCAGAAGAATAAGAAATCTAGACAAGGGGCACCTGTCCTTTTCTTTGAACTTGGAAAAGACATTAAGTGTATGGTTCGGAGTAGGACGTACTGCCTTTTCCTTTGATCCACGTGATCTCCAGAAGAAAAAAAAGAAGATGGTGGCATGTAACATATGCTTTGTATTGGTACTCCGTCCTTGTATAAGTTTCAGCCACAAGAAGTTGATAAAGAGAATTATAAAGTTATAAACCTCAACCACATGAAGTTGGTAAAAAGAAAATTATAAACCCCGCCCACATAAATTGAGAAATTAAAATTATAAACCTCAAATTGTTCACTCCAAAAGAAAATGCATGAAACATGTTTTTTTCACTGTTGAAGGAGATGCCGGCTTAAGGCTTTTATTTAGTACCATTTCGATCCTTGAGATTCCGATTCCATTTCTTACTACCGAATTATTATTACTGTTTGCATCTATCAGGCGCCCTCCGTATTTAGTTTTATTTTATTAGTAATGAAGTTTGTTGGCGGCAAAATCGGGTGAGGTTGAAGTCCACTGACGTTGGAGAAGGAGCAGTAAGGGCCAGAGCTTGCGTACAGTGAATATAAAGAAAGATTAAAAGCTGATATAATTAAAGTTGTAGAATGATCAAAAGTTTGAAATTCAAAATGAATGGTAAATGGTAGATTCTAAATATTATTATTAATTATATTTTAACCAGTTTAGATCTATCTTAATATGGATTTATGATCGAGAGGGATCCAATCTTTCAAAGTGCAAATTTCTTTTTTGAGTGCAGAACTTTGGAAAAGTTTGCACTTCTAGAGATTTGATTCCTCTAGGTTCTTGATAGATTTGGGTTAAAATGGATCTAGGCTGGTTATATATATATATATATATATAGATCTTATCCCCTCTCTCTATTTCACCCTAAACACAGACTCTCTCTCCATATCCCTCTCTCTCCCTCTTCCCCTATGCCCCTCTCTCATCCCCTTTTCTCATTCTCTTTATCTCCCTCTTGCTCTCCTCTCTCCCTCACTCTCTCTCAATCACTCCTTTGTCAAACCGTCTATCTCTCTACCTTTCCCCTTCTATGTATTTCTTCTTCTTTCCCTCCTTCCCTTCCTCCAACTCGATCTCTCTCTTAAGTCCTATTTCTCCATGTCTCTCTCTTTCTCTCTCTCTCCAACTCTATCGCTATCTCCCTCCATCTCCCATTCTCTCTCTCCCCTCCATCTCTCTGCCCCTCTCTCTCCCCTCTTTCCCTTCTTCTCCCTCCATTTCTCTCTCTTCCATCCTCTCCTCTCTCCCTTATTACTCCTTCTCTCCCCCTCTTTCCTTCTCTATCTCCCCTCCCCTCTTTCTTCCTTCCCCTCCCCCACCTCCCTCCTTCTCCTCCCCCCATCTCTCTCTCTCTCTCTCCACCACACCAGCCTTTGTCACTATCTCCCTCTGTTTCTTTCCCTGCCCCTCCCCCTCTCTTCCCTCCCCCTCTCTTCCCTTCACTTTGCTTGTTGTCATCACTTGGATCCTTAGTTAAGATGGACCTATCTTGGTTCTTACTAATACCATTTGTATTATATATAGTTTCATATCTTTAAATATAAAAGTACTCTCATTTTATTAAAACCTTGATTTAATTTCTATGAGAACATTTTTAGTAGTTGTGAGGACAAAGGGTCTAGATATATCTCAAAACTAATTATAACATTTTTCTTTTTAGTTTCAATTAGAAAAACGTTATAAAATTAAATTAAAATAAAATATTTTTATTGTGAAATAAGTTATGGTTTTTGGGCATGTGGAATTGATAAGCCATGGTATTGTAACAAAGCCTATTTACAAGTTAATAATATCCATGGTAAAGATGGGGTGAATATCATGTTTTAGGATCTTGTCATATTATTATAGATTTTGATTGTGAAATAAAATATGATTTTTTGGTATGTGATATTGTTAAACCATGGTATTAGCCCATGTTATTGTAACAAAGCCTATTCACAAATTCATAATATCAATGACAAAATGGGGGTGAATATCCGTAATTAAGAATCTTGTCATATTGTTATAAAATATTTTGATTGTCAAACAGGTTATGTTTTTCGGGCATGTGGTATTGATCAGCGATGGTATTAGCCGATGATATTGTAACAAAACCTATTTACAAGTGAATAAGATTCATGATAAAGTGGGGATGAATATCCATGTTTAACAATATTTTCGTATTGATATTTTGATTGTGAAATAAGTTATGTTTTTTTGGGCATGTGATATTGTAGCAAATCGTAATTTTATATTGAGAGTAAAGCGTGGTGGATATCCATAGTTAAGAATCTTGTCATATTGCTATAAAATATTCTGGTTGTGAAATGACTTATGGTTTTTGGACATGCGTTATTGATAAGTCAATGGTATTGGCCCATGGTATTGTAATAAAATCTATTCACAAGTTAATAACAAAATCAAAATATAACAAATTGAATTTTATTATTTATATTACTTTACTTTTTTATTATTAATTGAGTCAACATTTAAATGTTTGCAGACATCTCACACTTCCTTGTGTGTTTCTTTGAAATACTTCTCTCTAAATTAATAGATGACAATATTAATATATTAACAATATCAATATAATCATTTAGTATATGTGATTTTTTATACCTATTATGCATCACAAAAATCCCAATTTAAATATATTAAATTATAATATAAATAATATTAAATTACAAAGTATGAATAATATTTTATTAATATAATTATCCTAATAAATATACACTTATAAATTTAGAGCATTTTGTAAATTTAGTGAATTTGACGTTGTATTGTTTAACTTAACCAGCAATGTGATTATTTAACTGCCATATTGAAAAGACTAGTATGAAAGTATAGGCTTATTAATTGATAAACTCTCGGCAGGTTAGTCCGTCTTACACGTCACGGGATCCCATCACACGACTAGGAAAATCGTCATGTTTGGTTTCGATTGACAAATAATAGTAACAATATTCGTATCTTTTGTTTTTTCTTTTGGTTTCGATTGACAAATAATAGTAACACTATTAGTATTTTTTTAATTTTTTAGTTGATATTAATTTTCTGGTAAAATAGTATTTTTATTTTTATTTTTATAAATATTTATAAATAAATTATTTTTAATCTATTTTTAATAAAATTTCCAAAAAAACCATAAAATATATTTTCACAGATTATCATGCACCAGCTAAAAAGTGAAAACTTGATTTATTAGATTACTGGATTGTATGAAATTCTATGTAACAATATTGTTGAAGTTTATGAAATTCTATTCAACCAAGATAATTGAAGATCTCTAGAAGGCTATTGTCAACAGCTCAACGGTCATCATCAAAAACTGGAATGACCGACCATCGTTACCAATATAACACGTAAAAAAAAGAAAGGAGTAATCTATATTAACCCAGTTGTCATTACACCATCGTATTGATATGATACATGGAATTTATTCATTCCAACTCCGTGCAAATGTTTGGATTTTGCCGCAGCGCAGACAGATTTATGAGCTACCCGGGCCCATCTCGATGCCCACTGACCCTATTAGAATATAGAACATGGCGGGCAGATGCGTGACTCTTTTGTATAGAACCATCTCCGTCTATGCATGATCCTTTTGGCGCCCGCTCGCCACGTATCTCATCTACCAGCTGCCTTCATTACCGAGCATGCAGAAATGCTGTTACCCCTTTGTATGCTGACTGAGCCAGACTCTCGTGGTTTTCGATTGCCTTCTTCCCAGCGCCCTCTGGTGCAAGGAGACTGTTAGCAGCCTGCAATCAATCTCTTAGTTTTTTCTTGGAAGTGCACCGCAGGTTGCATTTTTGCACCATATTTCCACCGGAGCAACCCCATAAGTTTGCAAGCATTCATAAAATCTTTGGGGCAAGCAACATCAGCAAGCTGCTGAATGGCGTTCATAAAATCTTTGGGGCAAGCAACATCAGCAAGCTGCTGAATGAGCTACAGTTCGTTGGAGTACGAAGCACAGGCCAGAGTGAAAGACCCCGTTTATGGTTGCGTGGGAGCGATCTCAGTTTTGCGAGGTGAAGTGCAACAGTTGCAGAGAGAGTTAGCGGAGGCACGTGCAGATCTTGCCCGTTACATAGCCATGGAAATGGGAATGCAGGAAATTCATGGAAATTACAAGTTATAACAGGTCTGAGGTATAGATCTGAGCCTTCACAAGGCTGAAATCACTGGTCCGAAGTCTGCACCAAGTCTCACAGATCTGCAATCTGTAAGAGGCCCGAGTTCTGTGACAGGATATGTTCAGTTTCTGACAAGGAGGGTTGATACAAATCTGGGCCGACAGAGAAATGGCCGCAGGGATGGTGGAGAAAACGAATGAGTTTTTGGCGATTGAATCTCTAATTTCTGCAGTGAAACGACCGAGGTAATTTCTTTTGACGCCTTTATATTTCCCTGCTTTTTTGCCCTCAACTAAATCTTCTCTGGACATCCTCTCTGAAAAATATCCTGAAATTAATATTGTACATATATATTACACGTTAATAAAGTTCCCCATTACAGTGTTGATGTGTCTTTGTTTAATTTCTGGTTCGATTGAAATCAAACGTTAGCTTTCCTGTGTAAGCGTTTAAATTTAGCATTATTTCTATTTCGATAGAGTATTATTAATCCATCTCTACAATTGTATGACTTCTCCTTAGTTACACTTGCTTCTGTAGAGTTGGTTTGTCAACTCATGGGTAATATAATCGTAACGTCCATCATGATTTTAATTCTCTATAAATGAAACTTTTAATTAAGTCTACATACTCCCCAACATTACGCGTATCATTAGATCTGTTCATGTGCCCTACTGTATCTTCACTCTTTAATTATTAACTAGGATTCAAATCAATATTCATTTACGGTTAATTCCAGTATTCCCTCAATCGAGGGGGTAAAAGCTCAAAATAAGAATTACAATCGTCATTTGACAAAGTGTAGTAGCGGAATGTTGTAAATAGAACATAAGAATAATTCTAGTCATATAGTAGTAGCATTTAAACTAGTTCTAGACCCCAGTCGAGGAAGTTTTATAACCTGATCCTGGAATAAAACGTCGAACATACCTGAAACAGGTGAAACATTCCAGCGAAGGAGAAGATAATTATATGGGTGAGCAGGATATGTGCAGGGAATGCAGTAAAACAAACAGGAAGGAGATTTACCTCAGCGGTCATGCCACAGCAGATAGCGGCAGGATCGTACATATAAGCCCCAGGACAGAGAGGACAGAGCAGGTACGTTTCAAGTCTGGGTTTGGTCAAATGTTTCTTGTACCTGTAAATTCTGAATAGACAAATTGACACCGTAAAATAATAATATCTGTATGCATTACATATTTGACAGTTCAGGTGAATATTTCAAAAATAACCATGAACGATGAAAAGATAAAGCTGGGAAGATTACCAGTCTGGCAAACGCAGGCGTGGTGATAGCTGCTCCGTTTGTAAATGCCGCAGAGCCGATTGCAAGAGTCCTCTCGGTGCATCTTCAGGCGACCAGGTTGGGGAGTATAAGAAGAAAGTTGGTGGCAGGCGTAGGCGTGCATGTATGGCAGATGGCAGGCGTGGAGGTGTGGAGGGACATAAGCGATATCCTTAATGTAACCCAGTTAACATTTAATGTTAACGAACTAATGCTATCCCGAAGATAGCATTACTTCAAACCTGTACCAATTTCGGGATAGCATTACTTCAAACCTGTACCAATTAGCGAAATGATTTTGTAAACTTTTCCTAAGTTATACCTCGTAATGAGGCCAAATAAGACGATCGTTCCATCCATTGGCTGCGTGTATCGGCAAACATAAAATTTAATAAAATATATCGGCAAACTTTGGTTTAACGTGAAATATGTTTATGGATTTCTGTGGCTTTCTGTGCCGAACTAATGCTATCGGTTAAAACCGATTACTATAGTCCCTGCCAGCCCGAAGGGCAGGGACTAATAATAACAAGATGAACATTATGGAATGCTTTTTGGTTCTACAAGCCAACAACTTCGTATTAATTAACGTTTTCATTATAAACTTTTGTATTTATCATATTGTTTTACCTTAACAAAATATATTATTTATTTTTTGAATTATTGAATTTCATTTAGCTACCATGTTATTGGTTAGCAAAGTTGAAGTGTTCTTACCCAATTGAAAGTTGGACATAGTTTTTTTTAATAGATTATGCTTAGTTTACTAGTTTTTTTAAATTTAATACTCTAAATAAGTGGATTAATAAACCTTTATAGCAAAAAGGAAAATAAATGGTTTATCACTATGAAATTTAATACAGTTAGATCTAATTAACTTAGATTATAAATATATATTTACAATATATCATAATATACTATCACCTATATATTAATTGCTAATGTATATATTTAATATATAGTCTTAATTTACTACTATTAAGATATTCCCTAGATGATGTGTGAGACATGAGAGAGGATGGGACAGGTTGTCACTCTCCTACGAAGACCCACACTTAGGGGATGTTGCATTATACATCAATTATGGTTTGTAAATCATATGCAAAGGGCATGGGTATTATATTGCATTCCTTGAGCTCATCCTGCATTTTCCCATCTACTCCTCGATGTGATAGTAATATTCTAGCTTGCTTTCATATTTGCAATGACATACATATAACTCATGAGGCCTGCCATGTCACTCTATCCCATTCATTCAATATTCATTCCAGGGAAATCCAAAGCAATTAGCTCTAGTACTCTACACCAGGTCTTTATTATGCCCTATTTATTGGGTGTCCCTTGCATAATTATCAACTCTTAGCTTGAATAAAAAAGAAACACTCCTTGTCGATACTGTTTTGTTTTTACTAGGAATAAAGATTCCAGGATTATGGTGTCATGGCTCTATGTCTTATGGCCATTTTGGAATTATGTAATATTTGATATGGGTTTAGATACACATACTGTAACTGTTGGACATCATCTACAGTTTCTTGTTGAATTCCTTCTTTGTGGTTGACACCTCCTTCGCTACCAGGTTGTTAAAGGAAACAACTAAGCCCAAAGGCTCATCCTCTCTCATTGTGCTCATTGTGCCAACCATGGAATGTGTTCCCACTACTCTTCGCAGATTTATTGCATATTCTTTGTGATGTTTTCTCTTAAGTTTTAATGTGGTCATTTTTGTGTGGTCTATAGTTATGTGTAGTTGGCCTAACACATGGATTTACCTTAGGTGTGGGTTAGATAGTTCTTTGTCATTCTCTGATAATGATTTTAAGGATGAGAGTCTCAACATCTTGTCCATACCATCAAGCTCTTCACTCCCTCCCATAGATTTTTCTAGGAGCTCTGTCCTTGACCTAGCCACTTTCTTTTTTCTATGGCTTTCCATTCACATTTTGAGTAGTGAGCTATGGCACATCAACAAGCACGAGTGTGATGAGGTGTGACTTATTACCAAGAATGTGCATGAACTTAGTCATGTTAAGCTTTACTATTCATCATATGTTTTTTAATATCTAAATCACGTGTTCCTTATTGTTGCTTTATTATCTATATGTATGTGTTTAACTGATGTATTAACCTTTTTAACGAAAAAAAAAATTATCACCGACTAATTTTTGTGTTCTTTTGCTAGCCTTTTAGTTTATATGGATGTGCTAGTTTTTAATAGTGTTAATCCAAGATGTATTATGAGGTAAGTGTTTTGATAGTCATTTCACCAGGCATATGAGAGTGTTTGTTTTGGAATAATTCTTCCAAATTTTAATCTAATTATAAATAGTAATAAGGCAAATGGTAGGTATTTAAACTCTACAAAATATTTTAGAATATTTTTAAAGATATTCGCAATTCAAATGTGAATATTTATCTTAAAAGTAATTATTCTCTTTTTGGTCATCTCAAGTAATTTGATTAATTAAAAACATGTGCATTATGAACATGAGCTATGGTTTTTTGAACAAATGAAATAAATCATGGTATTGTGGGGGGTTAAGAATTTCCATGATAAAATGAGGGGTAAAATGGGGGTGCACCTTCATGATTAAAAGATTGTTACATATTATTTTAAATATATATATATATATAAAACTCATAATTAATTTTTTTGTATTTAATAAAATAATTATTATTTAAAATAAAGTTTATAATTTAGTAAATGTTTATATATTTTTTAATATTGACAAAGGAGAATGTATCATAGGGAATGAATTGGAATCGCTTGTGATTTTTTATGAGGCCATTTAATTTAATATGGCTACCTAGTAATACATCTACTATGCCATAAGCAATGAATATTTAGAAAATCGGAAAGAGAACTCTAATAGTGGGAATGGTCTTCATCCTTCCTTCCTCCCACTCTAAATCCCTAGCATTAAATGTGAAGTTCTCATGGAGATTAGTGGCCATGAAAGGAAACCCCTACGAGATCACGATTGTTATACTTCTTCTAACTCCAACAGGTTTTATGCATGTCACTGCTACCAAGAAGGAGGAGGATAGCACATCATAGAATGGGCACCCTAATTCATTGATTTCCTATCGAATTTTTGTCAAGTGGTGCTTGAACTCATTGTTGAGAAAGTTTTAATTGGTATTTTTCGAGGGAATTTTATTGAGATAAGCATTCAAGGGGGTATTTGTTTATATGAATTTGATAACCTATGGGTTTGATATGTGTATAATATTTGTGCTTCTTTTTTTCCTATTTTTTTTGTATGTATATATGAATGTGAATGATTTTATGTTTATATGTTTGAACATGTGCCACAAACTCAAATGTTGGACATTTTGTCAAAGAAATTCATGGAGGGCTGTTTTTCCTTCAAATATGGAATAAAAAAATATATGATGATGTTGTCCACAAAGGTTAAAGGATTTTTTTCTTCATTAATATACATAAACAGTGCTCAATCCCAACACTTACCTTATGGTACATTTCACATTACTAAACTTAAAAATAAAACATAAAATTAAGTAAATTATAACATTATTTCAAATTATTATTAATTATAAAAATAAATAATATATAACTTTAAAACACACACACACACACACACACACACACACACACACACTTTTTTCTCACAATAAAATCATGATCTCATTGCTATTTAAAAACAGAACAAAATTACATTTTGGAGATGTTTGAAAGAATTTGAGGTATGCTAGACCATATTTTTGTGATTATATATAGAGGCATCTAAACTCTAAAACTAAAATAACATAGAAGAGAAGTTAAGAACTATAATAGTCATTTAACTTCTCTTTCTTTCCTTTTCTTCTTTGGACCTTTTGACAAACCCTTATAGATGAGTCAACATGAAGATCTGTCAAACGAGGCACAATCACAACAAAGAGGTTTTCTTTATTAGAATATAAATATTTTGATACATGAAATATCTTTGTTACCATAAACATATCCTTTTTATGTACCACAATTTTAGTGTATTCATATCCATGGATCAATTCAGTGTCGTGTACATTTTGTATCGTTTGTAGATGTTCATCATCGGGATTCTGAGTGTTCATAGCATAATTTGTTGGAGATTCATATTTGATTTCCTCTTATTGATCCTTCAAAAAGGAAACATAAGAACGCTGCCAGTTTTTTGGTTTCTGGGCCTACTCCCCTTTTTTTGGGGGCAGGGGGGGCTGGGGGGGGAGGAGGGGTGTTTAGCATGTGAAGAATACTGTAAATTTATTGTTTCAAAGAATTTAGTACATATAAAGGGAATATTTTGAAAATCCAGAGTTCAGATCCTTGAAAGGATATATGTTTTAAAAGAATGCTATCAGGTAGACCTTTTCTTAATTTTATTACTACACATGTACGGGCAAAGGTAAATATACCTGGATGCATTATTTCATCATCCATTTTTTTAAAAGTACCCAAAGAATTTCCAATGTCATATAGTACATTTTAATGAAAAATTGAAAGAAAAAGGTTTAGATACCTTACCAATACTAACATCTTTGTTACCATCATTTTTGAAGAATCAAACTTTGGAAACCATGGAGTGATGAAAATACCTTATCCTTCCCAAATCCAAGGCCCTTCCTGCAAGATTTTCTTTAGATCCTCCTAGGAATCAAATTGTACCAGAAAAAAGTAATTGGAATAAAGTTGAATGTCATATTTTTTGGTCCATGATGTAGAATTGTATGATATAATGCCTCTAACCATGGGAAAAACCCACTAAATGTGAAAATGATAGCTCTTCTTGGAAGAAAAAAAAGACTTTATTTACCACTTTAATGTTTACTTCCAATGCTGACACTTGATTCAATTTTTAAACAATATATAGTCCTAGAATGGATGGAGGTTGGTCTGTTGAAATGGGCTCCTTTCCATGCACTGCATCCTTTAATTACGTGAAGAATATCGCTCTTTAGAACCCCTTTCACCCACATACAGCCTAAGCAATAATATGATGGAAGTGTTGGGTGTGTGTTATATTCTTTCCATGACTAACCCCGATAGTGAAGCCAAGGGGTTACCCCCTCTAGAAGGTTTGACGTAGTGCCCTAGGGAAAATTTTTGTGGACTCTATATTAGGTGGGCGAACCTACCTATGGTTTTGTGCATGGTTTTCGCACACGGTTTTGGGCATGATGGTTTTCTTCCCATGGTATTTTGTATATTCGGTCAAGGGAAATACGATTATGTTCTAATGCAGGGTTAATGGATGCTTCAACATGTATATATATGTATTGTAACATGGAAAGGAATATAATGAAAAATCGATCTTGTAGTCCCTGTTTTGGGATCCAGGGAAAAACGTCTGTGTATATATATTTTATGTTTTATGCTCTCGCCATTGTTTAGTTTCTATTTTTTAGAATTTGTATACAGGTAATTTCTTTATGGGTTTAAAACCTACATTTGGTATCAGAGTTATTTCAGCTTCAAGGGGATGCCTTTGCTGTTGAGGGGTTTTTCTTGAGCCTGTGGGAGACCCTGTTCAGTGGAAGATTCATGGGATCGATTCTTGTGGTTAAAGAAGATGGCGAGTAGTGTACAGAAAAAGATCGAGAAATTTAATGGTCAAAGTTTTGAGTTGTGGAAACTCAAGATGGAGATTTTCTGGAGGATAAATATTAGTGAATCATGATAGGTATGAGTACTTAACCAACGACAGTGTCAGCTGAAGACTGGGTGAAGTTGGATCAGAAGGAAAAGAGCACAATACAATTATGTATCTGAAATTTAGTATTGTTGAATGTATTAGGGGAAGCTTCAGCGAAGGCATTGTGGGACAAGTTAGGGACTTTATACTAATATAAGTCTTTGGTGAATAAATTGTTCCTATGGAAAAATTTTATAACCTGAGGATGAAGGATGGAGACTCGGTGAGAGAGAATATGAACGCCTTTAGTATTGTGGTAAGCCAGTTGTTATTTGTTGATATAAAAATTTTTAATGAAGATAAGTGCATTGGTTTGTTGTGTTCTCTACCAGATTCGTGGGATAGTCTGGTTATTGCAATAGGTATCAATACAACTACCTTGCAATTTGATGAAATAGTCTCATCCTTGTTTTTGGGGGAGATGAGACAGAAAAATATGGAGGGAAAGAATGGAGATGCATTTTTTTTATGAGGACGGTCACAGAACATAAACAAAAATAAGTCTTCGAGTGGGAGATATAAATCTAGAGGGAGATCTAAATGTCTAGGAAACCATGTAAAGGTGTGCTTGAAATGTGGAAAGGAAGGGCACTTCAAAACGGACTATAGATCTAAAGCTCCTCAGAAAGGAAAGGGATTTGACGATGCTCCTTCTGCAGAGGCGAAAACAACCTCATATGAAGGTGGGGATGTGTACATGGCTTCTTATTCAAGTACACATTTAGATCATGAGGCATGGTTGATTGACTCAAGTGCATCCTTTCACTTCACTCCCCATAGGGAGAGGTTTTGCGAGTATGAGAAATATTATTATGGTGATGTTTTCTTAGGGGATGATAGAAAGTCTAGAATTGTTGGATGCAGAAAAGTCAAGCTGAAGTTGCAATGTGGAAGGATTAGAACACTTCTAGGTGTTATGCATATTCTTTCATTAGTTAGAAATTTGATTTCTGTAAGAAAGGTGGATGATGCAGGTGTAAAAACAATGTTCAAGAAAGATACCAACAATATGGTTTGAGGACCACTGATATTGATGCGACAGGCTCGTATCAGAAATTTGTACAAGCTTCTGGGTAGTACTATTATTGATGGGTGCAATAATTTTGCGGTTCCTAAAAATGGAGTAGAAAACCTTGTGGTCTTTGGAGAAAATACCATGCTATGGCATCAAAGGCTTGGAAATAGTGGAGAGAAGGGCTTTCAAATACTTCATGGTAATGATATGGTAGATGGTATATCTACTTTATCTCTGTATTTCGATTTTTGTGAACATTGTGTATATGGGAAGCATAATCATGTCAGTTTCCCCTATGGAGCTAAGAGGGAGAAAGAAATATTAGAGCTTGTGCATAATGATGTGTTTGGACTTGTGTCAATTCCATTACTGGGTAATTCTGTGCACTATGCATCATTTATAGATGATTTCTGAAGGAATACATGGATATATTTCCGTCGGAAGAAATCTAAACTCTTTGATAGGTTTAACTAATTTAAGGCTCTGGTGGAAAACTAGACAAAGAAGAAGATAAATATGTTGAGGACAGATAACGGTGGAGAGTTTTGCAAAAAGTAATTTGAAGAGTTTTGTAAGAAGTGTGGTATAACAAAGTAGAATACTACTCCATACACACCCCAACAAAATGGAATTGTAGAAAGAATGACCAAGAAATTTATGGAAAAGGCAAGAAGTATGCTCAGTGGTGTCAAGTTACGACAAGAATTCTGGGTAGAGGCAGTGGAGACTTCATGTTACCTAGTTACACCTTCATTAATGTTGGAGGATAAGTCGCCACAAGATATATGGACTGGTAAGAAGCCCTATCTTTCACATCTGAGGGTATTTGGCTATGAATAATATGTACATGTTCCAAAGAAGAAAAGAACCATGTTGGATAGTAAATTTGAAAGGTGCATATTTATTGGGCATAAGGATGGTTTAAAAGGTTATAAGCTTTGGAACCTAGAAATAAGGAAGGTTGTGTACAACTGAGATGTCATTTTTAGAGAAGTGAAAGATGTTATTAAACATCAATTCCTACAAAAGGAATTTGAGAAGATAGATTTTGAGCAAAGGAGGAAGAATCATACTCTACATCAGAAGAAGAATCAGAGGATGAAGAGCCACAAAATCCATATGTGAGAAGATCCTTTCGAGAAAGAAGGTCGCGGAATGGTATAGTCCAACTTCTTTCTGTTCAATTTTTGCTTTATTTATTATTGAAGATGATCCCAGAACTATGAAGGAAGCAGTAGATTCAGAGGATTGAAAACTCTGGAAAGAAGCCATGGTTGATGAAATGACATCTTTGCAAAAAATGAGGTTTTGAATTTGGTAGAGTT